>OY757013.1:68853578-68869565 GCA_963580285.1 Lucinisca nassula
GAATTATTTTGCTTTAGGTTTTCACTTTCGTTTTGGTCACGGGTCCATGTCATGTTCATTATTATATATGATTATTATAATTTTATTAATAATTTTGGTTTTACCTTTGGTTTTTCATCTTAGAGTGGTTTATATTTTCTTGTCTTTTGAGATCATAGATTCCATTGTGGAGTTTTGAAAATATCCGAGAGTATTGATCAGGCCTAATTTGCCAAACCTAGCTAGTCTGGCACAGAAACACTTGTTCACGCTTTTTTTTTCCAGTTCTACCGTGTATTCCTTGGTTCTAAAGGATAATCCTTTTTATAGAAAAATCTACGGCCCTTTCAATATTATTTCATTTATTTCGAACCGATCGTTAATAAGAGGTGGGCGAAAACCGGAGTACGCGGAAAGACAAACAAATTTCGTTGCAGAACGTAGCGTCTCACATGTGACCCGAGAGAGGCTCGATCCACAGAGGTGAGAGACCTAATGATTAAGGGTAAGCCCTCTTACCCACTGATTTCATCTTGTGTGTCGGAATAAAATAACCACTGCCTAGGAACACAGGCATCTGATCTAAGAGTAGCCCCTTTTTGCAGGGAAGAGGGGGGGGGGGGCATAAATTACATAACAGGAAAACCAACAGCAAGTCACTATTTCTGCATCTTTAAGGGCCGTGACTACAGTAAAACATCAATGACTTGGTCGGTCTTGGAGCCTTGATCATTTGCTCGAGATGTTGATAGTTCCAGCAATTTGCGGTTAATCATAGAGTCACATCCATTTTGGGGTCCATGTCATTCTGATTCGTCACTCGTTTTACGGATGTATGAGTTTGGATTATGGCTTGGGTACTGTCATTATGATACGACTCGTAACAAACCCATACGACATAGTGCATTTTACATCTCCAAAATGGCTGATATTCTAATGAAACTCCGTGATATGTTCTTGTTTATAATGCAAACATAGCTTGTGGGTACTCAACCAATATCCTGCATAGGTTGTGGTACTCGTTAGAACCGCCTCAATGAGGCGGTTCTAACGAGAACCCACAACCTTTATCTTGGAACAGAAATTAGAAAAATAATGAATACCCCCGTAAACCCCAGCTTTCTCTGTATAAAGTGGGGTTTAGGGGGTTCATTTCACGGACTTGTTCAGGTGATGTGCCTCACAGGTAATTTTATAACTGATAACGTGCAGTGTGTTATAGACCAGGCTTCCATCTAACATACATCTTAGTCTCCAGCCCGCCTAGCTCAGTCGGTATAGCATCAGACTTTAAAAACTGGCAGTTACCTCGGATACTGAGGGTCATGAGTTCGAGTCCCACGGTAGGCGAATTATTTTGCTTTAGGTTTTCACTTTCATTTAGGGCCCAACTTTTTCCACGGGTCCATGTCATGATTATTATTATATATGATTATTATTATTTTATTATTAATTTGGTTTTACCTTTGGGTTTTTATCATAGTATAGTTTATCTTTTCTTGCCTTTTGAGACCATAGATTCCGTTTTGGAGTTTTGAAAATACCCGAGGGTACTGATTAGGCCTAATTGGCCGAAAGTACTGGTTAACCGGTTAGAGGATCTAAGCCTGTCCAGGCAAAGCGGTGTGAGTGTCGGACCGTCCATGCTAATAAACCCTATATATATTGTTTCATTGGGCGATAGGGCTTGAGTTGTCATTTCATCTCAATGTCGGGTGAAAATCCCACAAAATTGGAAGCAACGTCTCCAAAATGACCTTTACAGTGTTGACGGGGACGTTAAAACTTGAATCAAACAAACAAACAAATTGGCCGAAACTAGCTAGTCTGGCCCAGAAACACTTGTACACGCCATATTTTTCAGTTATACGGTGTATTCCTTGGTTCCAAAGGATAATTATTTTATAGAACATATTTACGGCCCTTTCAGTAGTATTTCATTTATATCGAACCGATCGTTAAGGCTGGCGAAAACCGGAGTACCCGGAGAGAAAAACAGAACATCTGACATTCCGTTGCAGAACATAATAATAACTAGAGCTGTCAGTGAAACTGACTAGGGCCCCGGCAGCGCTATCAGAGGAGTAGGAAAATGTTGATGTTAAAAAAGACGTTTTTTTTTTCCTTTCACCTCTAAGTATGACCTTGACCTTTGAGGTACGGACCTTGGTCTTGCGCGTGACACACTGTCACATTATGGTTAATATTTCTGCTAAGTAATATTTAAATCCATCCAGGTATGAGAAAGTTATAGATTGGACACAATGAAAAAGACGCTTTTTTGACCTTTTATCTCTAAGTATGACCTTGACCTTTGAGGTACGGCTGTGGGTCTTGCGTGTGACACTTCGTCACATTATGGTTAACATTTCTGCCAAGTAATATTTAAATCCATCCAGGAATAATAACAAAGTTATTAATTGGACACAGGAAAGACCCTTTTTTGACCTTTAACCTCTAAGTATGACCTTGACCTTTGAGGTACGGACCTGAGTCTTGCGCGCAACACTCCATCACATTATGGTTAACATTTCTGCCAAGTAATATTTAAATCCATCCAGGAATAAGAAAGTTATGGAGGATAAAAAAATTTGTGGACGGACAGACGGACAGACGGACAGACAGACAGACAGACAGACGGACGGACAGAATGATGCCAAGTAATATTTAAATCCATCCAGGAATAATAAAAAGTTATGGAGGATAAAAAAAATTGTGGACGGACGGACGGACAGACGGACGGACGTTCTCACAAATGGATACTTATGTGGCTATTTTGAGCAAGATTGATACTTAGGTGGCTAATTTTAACCACATAACAGACCTTTTATGTGTCTAACGGAATAAATCGCACTTTCTCTCATTGACTTACATTGATTCTGTCCAAGTTCATAGCCACCTATCTATCCATTTGTGTGTACGGACAGACAGACAGACGGACGGACAGAGTGATTACTATAGGGCACCCACACTTTCAGTGCGGGGCCCTAATAATCGACCTTATTTATAGAGGGTAACATATTTAGTACTGATACAAATCTTCCATGTGGCCCTCTTTTCCTGGGTAGGAACCAGTACTAAGCAATGTGGATAAAGTTTCTTGCTCAAGGAAACAACACGTAGCGCTTGTGAGGATCGAACCGGCTACCTCTCTTATCCGATGCTTTACCACTGCACCACAGCGCTCCACATAGCGTCTCACAAGTGACCCGAACGAGGCTCGATCCGCAGAGGTGAGGGGCCTAATGATTAAGAGTAAGGACTCTTACCCACTGATTTCATCGGAATAAAGTAACACGTGCCAAGGAATAGAGGTATCTGATCTAAGAGTAGACTCCTAACGAGTACCGACAATCTATTTTTGAGCAGATATAATTAACAAGAAAAGATATGACACAAAGTGCCATATCAAGTGACTCGATTTTGATTGAATTGCACTATTTTGGAAAGGAATATGCAATGAAATCTTATTATTAAACCGTCCAGTTATAAACTTATAAACTATAATTATTTGACCTTGTCGACATGAACACTAAATTTGCAGTATCATATTAAACATGACCGGTTGCCTTGTCAGTTTGATCATGTTTGTGGAAAACTGTGTTGAATTTAACAGTGTAACAGAGTTGAATTCGATACTGACTGATCAATGGGCACATCCTTAGTGATATAACAAACCGACAAGCGCAATCAACAAAGACATGTACTTAGCACCCTCCTTCTCAGCACCAAGGACAACTGGAGTCCATTAATGCCGTGCGTGTTGATTTTTATTATTATTATTATTTTTATCAACTGAATCATCGTTTTCTATTTTATTATTATTACTGATGAATTTTCAGCAAGTGTTTATTCATTTTTTTTCAACAGATATATATTACAATAATAATTATAACAATAATAATAATCAAAATCAAAATACTTGTTGCAAAAGTAGCAGTAGCAGTTGAAGTAATGGTGGAAATAGTAGTATGTATAAATGTTATAATCATCGTTTAGGATTATTGAAATTATTATTATCATTATTATTATTATTGCAGTAGCAGTAGAAGTAGAAGTAGTGGGAGTAGTAACAAGTGTAGAATTGTTGTTTGATATGAGATTTAACGTCCCCGACAACACTAGTTAGGTCATTTTGGAGACGCTGCTTCCAATTTTGTGGGAGTTTTACCCTACACTGACATGAAATGACATCTCAAATCCTGCCGCCCAATGAAACCAATACATGAATAGGGTCTATATGCATGGACGGTTCGACTCTCGCCACTTTGCCTGAGCAGGCTAGTAGTAAGAGTTGTAGTTAGAGTATAATTGTTATTATAATTGTTTTTAGTATCAAAATTATCATTATCATAAGCAGCAGAAGTAGTAGTAGTAGTTTGTTTGAATCCCCGTCAACACTATTTAGGTCATTTTGGAAAAGTAGAAATATATTGATATGAAATATCATCTCAAGCCCTGACGCCCAAACAAACCAAAATGTTTATATGTAGGGGCTGCCCGACTCGCACCATTTTGCTTGGGCAGGTTTATACTATTTAAGCGGTTTACCAGTACTCATGTGTGGTCCGTTTCAGCTCTGCGTAGAAACATTAAGCAGCACATTTTATTTCTGCAAACCCAGATGGGCAGGGGCCCATGTAGTAGTAGTAGAAGTAGTTTAATTATTTTCATCGTCATTATCATTATAAACATTATTATCAGTATTAGTAGAAATAGTAGTGGTTGTTGTGATATTATTATTATTATTATTATTATTATTATTATTATTATTATTATTATTATTATTATATTATTTACAATCCTACGGACAATATTGGCTAGTTTTTATCAAATTTCGTTTTCATCACATAAACATGCTCTTACCTGCCCTTATAAATCCGATTTTATGTCATTTACATTATTTTGACAATATTTCAACCGATAATCTTCAATGGAATTGTTAGAAAAATCCATTTTTTACAGCTTATTATGAATGAATTGTAAATATGTTTTCTGTCCTTATTAACTTCATTTGAAACAAATGAGAAACATAATAAAACGATATCTTGTGGACAGCTTTATATTATTTTTTGTGACTGAAGTGCTTATAGCAGTTATACGTCTTCCAAGTGAGCATATCCACAGTCAGGGCACAGAAAAGCGTACAAGTTGGTAGGTTTAAAACGCAACTTCCCATACAATGTGTCCACTAAGTTCCTCACGCATTCATTATCTGATCTTTTTATATGGTACTCGAGTATGTAAAATAATCAGAGTCAATCTTTATGCTATTTATCAAAATGTGATGTGCATCCTTTTCTTGCTGAACAGCTTGAATATCATGTAAAACCTTCATGTAAGAACTGCTGCATTTCAAGAACTACTTGTGTACAGAAAATTTGTATGAATTGCCGTGTTGAAGTCTTAAATTATAATATTAGTGGCATATGAACAGTTTGGGTCAATCAACACAATTCTTCTGAAAGTCTAGAGAAGCCTGGAATCGAATCCATGGCACCTCGTTTATGAGGCGAGTAGCTTATCCAATCCAACACGGATGCTTCTACACAAATCAGCGATAGTTACGTGGACTTAAGCAATGAAAGAGATTTTGTACTTCATAAACAAATCGACCCAATAAAAACAAAATACGCATGAAAATTGGTGACAAAGATATAAGCCATTTTATTCGGTTTAAAATCGTACGCATGTTATTGCAACTAGCCCATGCTTAGTCGGTAGAGCATCAGACTTTTAAGGCTGTATATCCCCTCGGATATCTGAGGGTCGTGGGTTCGAGTTCCACGGTGGGCGATTATGGTTTTCATATTTTTACACTTTACCTTTTATCGTGTCCATGTCGTATGTGTACTACATAAAACTGGAGTTTAAAGGGGTCAAACTCATATAGGCTTGTTTCCGTGATGCAATGTAAACAATACCCCTGCCCACTCCGACTGCGGCCAATTTTATCCGGAAAGAGCCATTTTCAAGAGACTATCCTGACCTCCTGGGGAATTTCCTGCCCTGGAATAGTTAATAATTTGTCAGAGCACCTACTGCTGCAGCTACAGAATATTTCTTGTATACAGAAATGAATAGCTGTGAGCCATGTTGTTTCTTAACAAAATGCTACTCCAGGCACGCTCCAGTTGTTTGACAGCGTAAAAGCCGGTAGAAATCCACACCTTCGTATTTCACATACAGTCTTTCATAATAAGAACATATTACCCCAGGAAAAGTCTATTTTTTCAATATTTACAATAAACTGACAAGCATAAGATTCCAGTTTGCCAAAATGTCCACACCGCATGACATATTTTTTCGAATCTTATTTCATCGAATGAACACCGAAACCAGTATTTTCACGAGTAGCGTCGCCACGAGTAAAGTACCAGGTTTCGCGTTCATGAGTGAAATAGAATTTGATCTTACACTAAACAAAATACAAATTTCTGTGCGGCAATATTTAGCTTCACTAATCGCGTCACATACCCGGGGAGAAAACTAATTTTGTTTCTGGTCATTTCGCGGCAATTTAGTGGTGTCCAACGTGTTTATTGTGTCTAATATTGGGTGTAAACTGAAGGTTTGAACCTGAGAAATAGCCAGGGATGGCATTATTATTACTGAAATAATTTAGAGAGAAGATTCACAAAGAAGTTGCGGACTGGTCTAGCGTCACGCGACAAAATATGCGACGCCAGTGGCAAAAATGACGTCATAATAGTCTTCGTGGTGCGTTAACCTATTTCAGACTGGAAACCTCTAAACGGGGAGCCTGTCAAACAGTGCAGGCCCAGATCAGACGCCGCAGAACGCGGCGTCTGATCAGGGTTACACTGTTTGCAAAAAGTTAAGCCATGTCCCGAACTAAATGTTGAAGAAAACACAAACTGTCACCCCTAAACTTTGGAATGGACTCCTGCTATATATAAGGAGGAATTTTCCATTTGGTACTAAAAGGGTTAATTTTCATCTATCAAAGGATAAACTGATCATAGAAATAGATTTGAAGAAAAAAGTAGTCCCAAACAGTGAAATTGAATAAAACTGTTATCCGTCACTGTTTGAAACAGTGACAGTATCGTTTTTGATTTCACTGAGAAATCGAAAAGCGTGCAATCGAATGAACACCAAAACTATTTTAGTGGTCCTGACTTCATAATAATAGAACACCGAAAGAAATTGCTGAAAATATTTCACCAACCCTTACTAAACTGCACAACACATCTGTTTTTCTTGCAAAAGTACCGAACTAACGTAGCAAATTATAGGCCCATTGCGTTAATAAGCATTCGAAAAATTGTTTGCATCACGAAAACACGCCTATATAATTCTGATCCCCTCGAACCCAACTTTTATATAGTAAAACTGGGGTTTACTGGTGTAATCCTTATTGTTCTTATTTCTGCCCTAACTATAGATTGTGGGTACTCGTTAGAACCGCCTCGATGTTTGTTTGATTTGCGTTTAACGTCCCCATCAACACTGTAAAGGTCATTTTGGAGACGTTGCTTCCAATTTTGTGGGACTTTTACCCGACATTGAGATGAAATGACATTTCAAGCCCTGCCGCCTAATGAAACCAATAGGGTTTATAAGCATGGACGTCTGACTCGCACCGCATTGCCTGTGCAGGGTTCCTCTAAGCGGTTTCGTACCAGTACTCGTGTGCGGGTCGGTTTCAGCTCTGCGTGGAAGCATCATGCAACCCATCTATTTCTTCAAGCCTCGATGGGCGGGGGCCTACATGTATATTTTGTACAGAAATAAAAAAAAAACATAACAATTTTTCATCTTAAATTTTCATTTTTACGGCGGTAAAATTTACAATGTATGTGTATAGGTGTGTTTTCGCAATGTTTTAATTGAGGTTTAACGTACCGGTCATCACAGTTTAGGTCAGTTTGGAGACGCTGCTTCCAGTTTCGTGAGACTTTTGCCCGACATTGATATGAAATGACACCTCAAGCCCTGCTGCCCAATGGAACCAATAGGGTTTATAAGCATGGACGTCGGACTTGCACCACTTTGCTGGGCAGGCTTAGATATGCCCTCTAAGTGGTTTACCAGTACTCATGTGCGGTCGGTTTCAGCTCTGCGTGGAAGCACCATTCAGCCCATTACGAGGACAAGTCCGTGAAATGAACACCCCCTTTAAACCCACTTTATATAGAGAAAACTCGGGTTTACGGGGGTATACACTATTTTTCATATTTTTGCTCCAAGACGTAGGTTGTGGGTACCCGTTAGAACCGCCTCTAACGAGCATCCACAACATATGTTGCAGTATAAATAAGAAAAAGATCACGGATTTTCATCACAAAAGTAGCCATTATGGGATGTGAAAAAATATGTACTATGTCGCACGGATATACAATCGAGTGCGATATCTATTTGTTGTATACCTATTACTATTTGTGATCAACAGCCCGCCTAGCTCAGTCGGTAGAGCATCAGACTTTTAAGCTGACAATCACCTCGGATATCTGAGGGTCGTGGGTTCGAGTCCCACGGTGGGCGATTATTTTGCTTTTGTTTTTCTCTTTTGTTTTTCAAGCAGTTTTTTTGCACGGGTCCATGTCATTTCGTCTTGTGTGTCAGATTGATCGATTGTCACGCTAGAGAACCACTGTACAGGAAATTTTCAGTAATCGCGTGTTGGCCCAGTCAAAGAGTGCGGATTTTCGGAAAGCTTTGGGGTACCGGGGTCATAAAGAAGATAAGTTCTTTACAAGTATTTAATGTGGTGATATTTTTAGTTGGAAATATCACTGAAATAATTTTGTTCTTTCTGGCCAAATTGGGGCTTTCAGAATTAAGAGATGGCTGAGTTTTCAGACAATTTTAGCGTTGTTGACGAACTGCTCTACTCTAAAATATAGATTGTGGGTACTCGTTAGAAACCGCATCGATGAGGCGGTTCTAAAGTGTACCCACAATCTATATTTTGGACAAGACTAAGAAAAATGTCACAATTTTTCGTCTTAAATTTTTTATTTTCTCAGCGATAAAGTTTACAATGTATTTGTATAAGCGTGTTTTCGTAACATTTGGACGCCCAAGTGGCGCAAGATACACGACACCTTCGCCTCATCCACCTACCCACTCTTGTATGCCAACAGTTAAGTTTTTTTTTTTTTTTAATTTATTTCTTTATTAAGGCTTCCAATCAGAAATCACAATACATGCATTTCATACAAATACTAAACAAAATGTATACATGGATACAACAAATATAAGTTAAAATGTCAGAATCATGCAGTGAAAAATAGTCCTGAACCATGTATTTTTCCCTTAAAATCTAAGCCGTTTTTTTTTTAAAAAAACCGGCAATGAACAATGTTTTTACTTTTCAGATATCAATCACCGACCGTAGGCGTACTGCAAATGAGAAATGACATAGTAGCATCTACGGTAATTTCGGACTGGCAGGCTTAATAGTAGAAACAAAGATGAGGAGAAAGCGAGATAGAAAAGATAACAAAGCACACACCACACACACGCACACGCACACGCACACGCACACACACACACACACACACACACACACACACACACAGAGCAAAGCATGCATCCATGATAGAAGATAGATGTTACGATGAAAAACAAAAATGTAAAAAAAAAAAAAAATGATATTTGTTTTTCTTTTTGTTAAATTAACTTTTTGGTTGTCAGTGGTCATTTCTATTTATTTTTGGTTTCTGATTTTGCTGGAAAAAAAAATAAAAGAAAAAGAAACTAATAGAAAAAAAAGGATATTGTTTACACACGAAGCAATCGCCATTTTCTGTTATGAATTTCCAGCTTGTCATTTGAAAAAGCAATATGTTTTTCAAACTCCTTTGTTTTTTTCCATAAATAGGAAAAAATCGTTGATATTTGGTACTCTTTGTTTATATTTTGCTGAAAAATATAATATTTTGCAAGCAAGATGACGAAATTGAAGATTGAGTTTTTTAACTTTCCTTTAAAGTCAATACCAAAACTTATATTAAAATAATTTAACTGAAAACTTATATTGTTCGACGTTAGAATGTTTTGAATGTTAGACCAAAATTTTTTAACAAACCAATATTCCCAGAAGAGGTGAGCATTGCTTTCCTCGTACACTGAGCAGAAATCGCACAGCACGGAAGACGAAAGTTTGCATTTGAAAAGATATTTGTTGTTGGGAATTATTCTCATAAGATATTTATATTGAAAAGTTCTCAATTTAACATCAATGGTACTACTAAAACTCATTTGATATATCTGAGACCAATTTAAGTCTTTTTCTGGAAAGTCTATGGCCCATTTTTCTTCAGCTTTTATGCGTGGTGTACTTTCAGCCTTAAACTGCAGGGTGTATAAGAATTTATTAATTGACGATTTTTGGGTCATGATTTGAAGCGCTTTAGTTCTAGAGCTATTATTATTATTATAATCTTCTAAATTCAATATATTTTTCCATTCTTGTTTTATACCAGCAACTAAATGATGGTATTTAAGAAAATCAGTATTTGTTATATTATACATGTTTTGTACCTGTTCAAATGTATAAAAACTTCTTGCTCTAAAGTCGTAAATATGTTCTATTAATTTTATTCCCTTATCATACCAACTCCTGTAAAATTGTACTTTGTTTCCGATTTTAATATGAGAATTATTCCATATGATTTCTTTAGAGATATTATTAGTTTCTTTCGTGTAATTTATTTTACACCATGATGTGAGAACATCTAAAAGGAATGGGTTTCCGCGTGAAATTTGGTCACTATCTTGAGCATTAAGATTGCTTTCTAAAATTAATTTTCCACCAAAGGCATTCATTTTTTCCAAATAGTATTCTTTTCATATACCTTTATTATACGTCTCATCCACCCCGCTTTCAGAGATTCAATAAAATAATCCAAATTTAAAAGCCTAAGTCCACCATTTTTATAATCTTGAAATAAGACCGAACGTTTTATTTTATCCGGTTTCGAATCCCATATAAATTTAGGACAGTTAGGTTTTGCTTTTACGGCCCTTTCAAGATTATTCCACTTATTTCGAGCCTATCGTAAATCAGAGGTGGGCGAAAACCGGAGAAGAAGCGTTGTAGAACCTGGCGTCATATATGTGACGCGAGTGGGCTCGAACCCACCAGTTTAACCAGGACCTACACAGTTTGACAACATATTAAGAACTTAGGCTAAACCTCCCTTTTACAAAAAAAAAATAATAATAATAGATATGCCTAAATATCAAAGCAAGGAGTCCAGTTCAAAACCTCAGGAGTGAAAGGTGTTCATTTCCGTATGAATATGGTTCATGGGAACATTATTTTTCTTTCTTTATGAAATCAGGTCTTTTGGCAGTACTGACAAGCTGGGTTATAAGTACCATTTTTGAGTCGATTGTTTATCAATCGACCCAGAGTTACAAGGACAAAACCTGTATTAGTGCTGGAGACATCGTGACAACCACTGATTTGTAGGAAATCAATGTAACTTGTTTATAGAATTTTATCGCATTGAGGTCAGCTTGTTGGCGTAAAAGGGTTATGTGTGGAATCTGGGCTGGAATCATGGGTTTGGGCTTGTAGACTCAGATCAGACGCCGCGTTCTACAGTGTAGACCCTCCGCCCCCGTCCGTCGGGGCTTGAAGAAATAGATGGACTGTATGATGCTTCCACGCAGAGGTGAATCCGACCGCACACGAGTACTGGTAAACCGCTTAGAGGATCTAAGCCTGCCTAGGCAAAGTGGAGTCGGACCATCCATGCATATAAACCCTATTGGTTTCATTGGGTGACAGGGCTTGAGATGTCTTTCATCTCAATGTCGGTTAAAAGTCCCACAAAATTGGAAGCAACGTCTCCAAAATGATATATACAGTGTTGACCGGGACGTTAAACCCCAAATCAAACAAACAGGATAGACCAGATCAGACGCCGCACATCGCGGCGTCTGATCAGGGTCTACACTGTTTGCTAACAGTACAGGAATTAAAGGGTCAAACGAAACAGTAAAAGTCGACGTTAAAGTCCATTTTCAAAGTCTACACTCAGAGACAATCGACCCACCAGTACTCTCAGTGCTTTGATTTGAGACGGTCCAGTACCAGATATACTGATAGTATTGTTTTATCTCAATGTCGGGTACAAGTCCCACAAAATTGGAAGTAAAGTCTCCAAAATGACCTTTACAGTGTTGACGGGGCGTTAAACCTCAAATCAAATAAACAATTGTGTTAACAATGGACGTGTATTGATGATAAAGATCTAAAATATTTTCAATGAGCTAAAAATCGAGTCCGTTAGTCGTTATAAGTCCGCCTAGCTCAGTCGGTAGAGCAGCAGACGTTTAAGGCTGATTGTCACCTCGGACATCTGAGGGTCGTGGGTTCGAAAAAAAAACGGTGGAAAACGGTGGGCGATTATTTTGTTGTGGGTTTTCATGTTTCACAGTCTGCGTTTTCACGAGTCCATGCTATATATGTGATTGAGTGAGTGTTCGAGTTTTACGTCCCACCAACAGCTAAGGTCATACGGAGACGGAACCTCGGTTTAAAGACTCATCCGAAAGTCATGAGAAGCCCGGGATCGATCCTGCGATCCCTGGTTTACAAGGCGAGTAGCGTAACCACTGCACCACGGAGGCTTCTATGTTATACATGTATATGTCTTATACAAGTATGTTGGTCAGATGATTTCGTTTTATGTCCAGTGCCTTTTCATATTTAGCAACATAGGTTTCATTGCACGGCAGGGCTTTATATGTCATTTTAACTCAATATCGAGTAAAAGTCCCACAAAATTGGAAGCAACGTCTCAAAATGACCTTTACAGTGTAAACCTCAAATAAAAAAACAAACAAAAATAACCAGTGGACTCTTCCAGCGCTTTATGTTGAACAAGTCGATTTGTCATATAAGATGTGTCAGGTCTATTTTTTAATATTTATTCTATTTTTGACGGAAAATTCTGTCAGCAAATAGTGCAGGCCCTGCATTCTGCGGCGTCTGATCTGGGCCTGCACTGTTTGCCAAGGTACCCATTTAGGAGTTTCCGGCATACAATGGATTAAGGAAAACCAACTGGAATTCACATCACGTGAACAAGTCCGTGAAATAAAGACTCCCCCTAAACCCCACTTTATATAGTGAAAACTGGGGTTTACGGGGGTAAACAATATTTTCCTTATTTCTGCTCTAAAACATAGGTTGTGGGTACTCGTTAGAACCGCCTCAATGAGGCGGTTCTAACGAGCACCCACAACCTATGTTTGGAGTATAAATAAGAAAAATGTCACAAATTTTCATCAGAAAATTACCTTTTTTTAGATATGAAAAATGCACTATATCACACGGATGTGTTATCGTAATGATGACTGCACCTGTATGGACGGTTGTAATTGTTTGTTTGGAGTTTGACAGCCCAGACAACACTATTAAGGTCATATCGAGCCGGTCAGATTACCTAAGCGGTAAACCAGTACAGTGCAAATTCTTTCGCCAGAAACTGACAGCTTCCCTTCTTGAATCAGCGGAAGGGAGAGAATGATCGTAGATAAGATTTTATGATCAATCTCCACGAAAGAATATTGCCGACCCCGGCAGGTATCGGGGCAATGGCTGCAGTAGAACTCCAATGGTTTAAACGCCCTTGGGACCTTCACAATTTGTACGAGACATGAGTGGTTCGAGCCACTGGGGATTCCTCATAGCGCCAGTCAGAGAACATGCCGGGAATAACTGTTGTATTACATTTGGGTATGTTGTGTGTACTCATAAGAATCGCCTCATCGAGGCGATTCTAATGAGTACAAACAACATACATTTTCATAATAAATACGAAAAGTCACCTGAATTATCCCTAGATATTTGTAACGGGCCTTCGTTACATAATGGCTAAGAGGGCTGATTCTAAATCATTAGGTCTCTCATCGCTGAAGTCCGAGCCTAGCTCGTGTCACATTGAGACGCCAAGTTCAGCAACGGAAGGACAGGTGCTATTTTTGGGTTCTACTGATACTCCGTTTTTCGCTCACGTTTCATTTACAATCGGCTCGAAATAAGTGAAATCATCTTGAAAGGGCCGTAAACCCCTCCACTTGATATTTGTTTTCTGTAGGTTTTGGCATCATGGACCAGTTAGAATAAGCCATGGTAAGCGAGCCATCAAAGCTGGAGTCATTAGAATTTTCATTATACATGCAAATATATGAATACTTTTGGGGTATGTTAAAATTTGAAAATATTTTGGGGGGTATTGAAGATATACTGGATATGTTTGGGGTACACTGTCAGGTATGGCAATTTTTTGGAGTCGACATTAGCTGCAGGGTCCCAGCCTATGTAGCAGGTAAAATTCTGAGTATCCGCCTGGGGTCCTCCTGTACATGTACGGCCCCACGGTGCTTGTAAATCGCACTTTTCTCCTGATCCAAATGAACGTGTTAATGTGTTGCGGTGCCATTCTTAATCCATATATGCCTAGCGGCCCTTTTCTGGGACACTGGCAAACAGTATTTAGACGCAGATCAGACGCCATAGAACGCGACGTCTGATCAGGGTCGACACTGATAGCTTATTGACATTCATTTTTCTAAATCTTTCCACAAGCAAAACAAACCTGATACATGTACCCCTATAATTGGAAAGGGACCACTTCGATGATTCCATTGTCATATAATATGAGATAATCTTTAGAGTAATGCTACCGTGTATTGATGATATTTTCAAATGAGTTTAGATCGAACCGCACCGCCTAGCTCAGTCGGTAGAGCATCAGACTTTTAATCTGGGTTCGAGTCCCACGGTGGGCGATTATTTTGTTGTGGGTTTCCATGTTTTCAAAGGCTGTGGTTTCCATGAGTCCATGTACGTATGTTGGTATAATGATTTCGTTTTATGTCTTGGAATAAGATGACCACTACCTTATTAAACGCAGATCTGAATCTGAATCACATGGTTTCATTACGAAAACACACCTCTTAAAATATACTGTAAATTTTACGGCCCAAAAATGAAAATGTTTAGATGAAAAATTGTGATAGTTTTCTTATTTCTGCTCAAAATATAGATTGAGGGTACATGTTAGAACCGCCTCAACGAGGCGGTTCTAACGAGTACTCATAGTCTATATTTTTGTGCAGAAATAAGAAACTCAAAATATAGACTGGGTGTTCACGTTAGAACCGCCTCAACGAGGCGATTCTAACGAGTACCCACAATCTATATTTTTGGGTAGAAATAAGAAAAATAAGGCTTACCCCTGTTAACCCCAGTTTTACTATATAAAAGTTGGGTTCAAGGGGTTTCCTTCATGTTCAAACTGTTCTATGTGAAAGAGATTGCACCATAACATTCATTAATAAACACGCTTATGAGGGATAAAGCTTTCTCACATGGCCCTGGAAGAAATATTTTCCAAGATTTTTTTTATTATTTCTGTTACAAACATCGATTATGTTTGCTCGTTAGAACCGCGGCATCTATTTTGTAAGATAAAAATATGGAAATAAAGGATACAATGTTAATACTATATTCTCAATCTTGTACCTGTGTACTCTTGTATACCCCGCAATTCTCCCCATATAAAGTAAGGTTTACAGAGCACGAACGTGTTGACGTAATGAGATGATACTTACCCTGTTGAAAGTCAAGGTCACCCTTGTTTCCTACGCCCCCGCCCATAGGGGCTTGAAGAAATATATGGGCTGCATGATGCTTCCACACAGAGCTGAATCCGGTCCGCACACTAGTACTGGTAAACCGCTTAGAGGATCTTAGCCTGTCCAGGAACCGCGGTGCGAGGGGGACCGTACACGCTAATAAACCCTATTGGTTTCATTGGGCGACAGGGCTTGAGATGTCATTTCAGCCCAATGTCGGGTAAAAAAACCCACAAAATTGGAAGCAATGTCTCCAAAATGACATTTACAGTGTTGACGGGGACGTTAAACCTCAAATCAAACAAACAAAAACACCCTTGTTTCCGCTACCCGATCCATGTAACTATGCGTGTGATCCAAGTAACTATGCGTATGCCCTTC
>OY757013.1:68869588-68948658 GCA_963580285.1 Lucinisca nassula
CTCTTTTTCCAATTTTTTAAGCGACAGGGGCACTAAATGGGAGGAATACGGTATCCATTTTTGTTGCAGTAGCAGTGATCGGTTTTTGAGCTATGGAGCGCACAAGGTTAAAATTGCCATTTTTCAATGTTCAAAGCACAATAACTCCAAAAGTAGGCAATCCAGAGTTATGGTTCATGCGCTCGGCACATTGTCTCATAGTGCTTTACATTTGTATGAAGTTTCATGAAACTACCTCAAAATGGTTTTTGAGTTATGATGCGTAACGGAATTATGGAAGTACAGAATTACGGAATCACAGAAGGACAAGACAAATCCAATATAGCCCCCACTTTTTCAAAGCGGGGCTATAAATATTCTTCAATTGCCCTCATTATTTCCCCCTTATCGGGGAGTTTGTATGCAGTCTGATTTAAGTTGTCATTGTATACATTGAGAAGCCATCTGATCTGGATCCACACTGTTTGCAAAGGTAGGGATTGTCGTGAACAGCAGGATAAGGTTAATGGTGAATTTAAACTGGTTTCAAGGTTATAGATCTTTTTCACATGCTTAACTCAAGTGAGCATAAATGTCCTGCACATAAATATTAGAATATATTACATCCCTGATAAGAAAATACTCAGATGTTATGACAAAATAAAGTTGCTGTTACCCAGTGGGAAATATTTCTCACATGCAAATATTACTTTGCTCCCACCTACTTCACAAAAATTAAAAACTTGAATGCGGAAAATGTAACTCCATATAAAAGATTGGGTACTGGTTAGAACTGCCTCCCACCCATCGGGGCTTTAAGAAATAGGTGGGCTGCATGATGCTTCCACGCACCCGCACACGGGTACTGGTTAACCCCTTAGAGGATCTAAGCCTGCCCAGGCAAAGCGGTGTGAGTCGGCCCATCTATGCTTATAAACACACTTGGTTTCATTGGGCGACAGGGCTTGAGATGTCATTTCATTTCAATGTCAGGTAAAAGTCCCACAAAATTGGAAGCAACAGCTCCAAAATGACCTTTACAATGTTGATGGGGATGTCAAATCTCAAATCAAACAAACAAAGAACTGCCTCATTGAGGGAGTTCTAACAAGCACCTACAAGAAAGGAGAAAACTCACGAAACATCAGTTTTGTTAGTCTGAATGAATGCACAATGTCACGTGACATGGGTGAGTTATCTTTATGTTATCGCATAAAAATTAAGTCCCACAAAATTTGAAGCAACATCTCCAAAATGACCTAAATAGTGTTGACAGGGACGTTAACCCATTTTTGTACCAGAAACCCCAAAACAAGTAATTTGCAAACAGTCCAGGCCCTACACTGTTTGCAAAATTTCAGCCATTTTCCAAGTACATGTATTAAATTTGAAGAAAACACAACCTGCCACCCCTTAATTTTGGAATGGACTCCTGGTATATATACCGGTACAAAGGAAGATTCCATTTGGTACAAAAAGGGTTAAACCTCAGTTCAAACAAAAAAAATAAATAAATCACATGGTTGTGTTATCCTAGTACATGTTCAGATGTTTTTCTATATATTTTTCAGCAATTAAGCCAGTTCTGGTACTCTGATGAAACAGCCTTGAAGTTGGCTGAAGAAGCTTTGAATACTGCAGGTGAAAATGGCAGGTACATGTATGGTGGTACATTACAACCTCTTCATAACATTATCACTGGGCAGTGACAGTTAAACAACTGGTTTGTGTCCAAACAAGTGCTGTATAAAGAGGATTATTTGTAAAACCTGGACTGAGCTCCTGTGCTGGGTCTACACTGTTTGCTTAAGAACAGAAAGTTTGTTTGTTTGTTTGTATTGGAGTTTAATGGCCCAGTTAACACTATTTTAGGTCATTTTTGAGCCGGTCAGTTTACTTACCCACACTTTTCCTGGCAGGCTTATATGTAAGCAGTTAACCAGTACAGTGCACATTCTTTTGCTAGAAACTGACAACTGCCCTTCTTTAATCAGTGGAAGGGAGCGAATGACCGTAGAAAAGATTTCATGATCAATCTCCACGAAAGAATGCTGCCGACCCCAGCAGGAATTGAACCCGCATCCTCCTGATCGCCAGTCAGACGGGCATCTGATGGAGCTACCGAGGCCGGCTGGAAACAGTGATAGTTAAACGACTTGTTTTTGTCCAAACAAGCTGTGTAAAGAAGATTATTTGTAAAACCTGGACTGAACTCATGTTCTGGGTCTACACTAGTACTGCTTGCCTAAAGAACAGAAAGTAAACAGTTTAGTGAAATACCGTAATGATCCTAAGTATTGGGGCAGATAGGCCTAAGCAAACAGTGCAGACCCAGATCAGACTGCTCCTTGAGGAGCAGTCTGATCAGGATCAACACTGTTTGCCATTCTGTCTGCACACTTTTGGACTCCTTGCTGGATCATGAAACAAATTTGTTAAAATTTTAGGAGAATTACAGCAACTCCTCAAGGTGTCATAATTTTTAGTATTTTTACGGTAGTCTCTGTTCAGGACAGTTTTCCCAGCCTGCTCTCAGAGACAATCGAGTGAGCTATCAATGCTTTGATCATTATGAAAACATGCCTATTCAAATACATTGTAAATTTTACTGCAGAAAACTGAAAATTTTCAGATGAAAAATTGTGATATTTTTTCTTATTTCTGCTCAAAACCTAGATTGTGGATACTCGTTAGAACTGCCTCAGTGAGGCAGTTCTAACGAGTACCCACAATCTATGTTTTTGAGCAGAAATAAGAAAAATAATGTATAGCCCTGCAAACCCCCGGTTTTACTATATAAAAGTGGGGTTCGAAGGGGTCAAAATTATATAGACATGTTTTCGTGATGAATTCATTATTCTTTATACAGATCTTTCTACTTGATCTGCATGTATACTGTTTGAGACGAACATCTAGGGCCCAGTTGTACAAAGCATTCTTAGCTTAAAGAGCTGTTAGTGGTCAAAATGTTAAGTTACTTTGTAGCAAAAGCTCAGCAAACCTCCTTGAGCCAAGGTTACTAAAAATAGCTCAATGGCATTTTCAGTGTTAGAGAGCTTCCTGTGATGACTCATTCTGCTGGTCACTGTAGTTTGTGCTATAAAGTAAAGTGTTCTCCAGGAAGAGTTGTTTTTGTGCTGAAAAAATGAGTAGCTTTTACATTCGGCCCCCGCCCATTGGGGCTTGAAGAAATAGATGGGCTGCAAGATGCTTCCATGCAGAGCTAGTACTGTAAACAGCACAGAGGATCTAAGCCCGCCCAGTCAAAGCGGTGCGAGTCGGACCTTCCATGCTTATAAATCCTATTGGTTTCATTGGGGGACAGGGCTTGAGATGTCAGTTCATCTTAATGTCGGGTAAGAATGCCACAAAACTGGAAGCAGCTTCTCTGAAATGACCTATACAGTGTTGATGGGGATGTAAAACCTCATATCAAACAAAACAAACAAATACATTTATGCAAATGCTACTCACTTTTTATCAGCAAACATATTGGTACATTTGCCATATTCATTACGAAAACACGCCTATACAAATACAATGTGAACTTTACCGCCGAAAAAAATGAAATTTTAAGATGAAAAATTCTTATATTTTTCTTATTTCTACTCAAAATATAGATTGTGGGTGCCCCTTAGAACTGCCACGTCGAGGCAGTTCCAACGAGTACCCACAAAATTGATTTTAGATCAGAAATAAGAAAAATAAGGTTTGCCCTTGTAAACCCCAGTTTTACTATATAAAAGTGGGGTTCAAGGGGGTCAAAATTATATAGGCATGTTTTCATGATGAAATGATTGAAGTTCTAACACTGCATGTATGTTAACAAACAATATTGATAATTTTGACCATTTGACCCTACATGCTACTTAAATGCAAACAACTAAGGACCAGCTGTTGAAAGTTTATGAAACTAGTATATGTTTACCTTAACATAAAAATCCTAACAATTGGGACACCTTAAGGACTTACTGTAATTCTCCTAAAATTTTAACAAGTTTGTTTCACAATCCAGCAAGGAGTCCAAAAAGTTGAGACGGAATGGCAAACAGTGTAGATCTTGATCAGACTGCTCCTGAAGGAGCAGTCTGATCTGGGTCTGCACTGTTTCCTTAGGCCTGTCTGTCCCAATACTTACGATCATTACTGTAATCGAAAAAAAAGCTACTTTCTTTTTTTTCAGCCACTGTAAATACCACTGTATTAGATATGATACTTTACGCAAATATACTCTCAAAAAGTAACTATACCAACTTCCGGGTAAATTCCAGTAGCTATCCGGTAGCCATTATTCAGCTAAAGATGGCTGTAAACATGTGAATCGGACGTTTAGCTACAATATGCAAAAAATTACATTTGACCATACTGTTCTGCTCAAGAGTTATCTTGCAATATGTTTCTAGAAAGATTTTGCAAGGAATTCCGCATTGCGCATGCGCAGCTTATCATTTTGTGTTTGAGATGAAAGATCATGTCCATTGAACATCGAAACTCACTTTACCTTTACAATATCTCATCATCTTGCACTACAACCAAGGCTTTAATTTGTGAAATTCTCAGATTATCTCCCTTTCAATTAAAACTATAGCAATTTTCAAACTGTTGTTATTTCTATACCTGTCATTCAATTTTTGCAATTTCTATAAAAAAAACCTTTGTTGCAACAATTGCTGTTAACCATGATAGAAAATAATGAAGAAAATTCATGTAACATGTAGCACAACCAATTGCAATTTTCTATGGAGTCTCAATTGAAAGCAGCATTTTGCACACACCTTCAAAGAATTGGAGGCCTATACCTGATCGTCTGTTTCTCTTAGCAAATGGAACTAAAGGTATCTAATAAAAGGTTTCATGTATCAAATTTTAGATATCTTGTGCTATCTGAAACTTTTTATGGTGTTAAATCTTGGCTTTTGTACTGATTTATTCTGCGAAATTTTCACAGTGCCCCCTTGGGGGTGTTTAAAACAATAGCCCAAGCTGACAAGCTTACATAAACAAAAACAGTTTGAGCTCTTGCAAGGAAAAAATGAGTCCTCTAAACAAAACAAAACGAATTTTGTGTATTTTTCATTTGTAGTAACTATGGTAACAGAAGCAATTTTATGTATAGGAACTTTTTTGACCCAGTATACATCATTAAGCAATCAAATTGAACAACTAGGTCATGATGTTGTGCATTTCTCCATCTCATAATGTCATGTTTCTTTCAGAATAGCATGTGTCAGTGCCCCAACAGCTTACAAAAAGATCAAGGAATTAAATCCAAGGTGTCATGTAAAGTGTCTCGAATATGACGAGAGATTCCGAGTGTTTGGGGAGGACTTTCAGTTCTATGATTACAAAGAGCCTCTGAATTTACCCTTGGACTTTAAACAAGCATTTGACATTGTTATAGCAGATCCACCATTTCTGTCTGAAGAATGTTTGTGCAAGACAGCTGTTACTGTGAAATACTTGGCTAAGGAGAAGATAATACTTTGCACAGGTATGTAAATCCAGACCTTAACCCTTGTTCTTCTCGATAAATTAAGGGGAATGGGAACACCTGGCAGATTGTTCTGCCATTTTTTCAAAGGGAGACAACTTTCGGGACTTCCTGTATGCTTTTCCTCAGGAGCAAATTCTTTCCTTTAAGAGTTGACTCCTATTGACATGGGAGACAAAAATACCTTTGCAGGAGTTGCCTCCCCTGAAGGTGATACCATTCCCCTTAATTTTGCTACACCCACATCATGTGAATAAGTCGTTGAAATGAACACTCCCACAAACTCCATTTTATATTCCGCGGGTAAACATTAATTTTCTTATTTTTGCTCCAAGCCATAGGTTGTTGGTACTTGTTAGAACCGCCTCAATGAGGCGCTTCTAATGAGCACCTTCAACCTGTGTTTTAGGTAGAAATAAGAATAATATCACAATTTTTTATCAGAAAATTAACAGTTTTTTTTAGCTATGAAAGAATGCACAATTTCACAAAGACCTTTATCGTTACTTGATATGATGTATTTTCTCAGTTCACAAACTGATTGACATTGTAGATCCTGATCAGATGGCTTCTGATCTGGTTCTTCTCTATTTGCAAAGGTAGGGGTTGTTTTGTTGAGCATGACAAGGGTTTACTATGTGTGATACGGCTTGCAAACCCCCCTTTTTAAAGTGATGGTGACAAGAGCTGTCATCAGACAGCACAGCTCGCCTGCAAGTGTCCTTGAGGTCATAGGCATAGATGGGGATATTGCAAAATAAACCTTTGGACCTTCATCCATCGTCATACCAATTTTGAAGCAAACCTTCATATAATTTTAAAAATATTAGGTCTTAAAAATTTTACCATAAAGTCTGTGGCCTTGGCCTTGAGGTGATGGGCATGGGCAATAGTATTGCTGAATAAAACTTGGACTCATGTCACAATCTTCATACCAAATATGAACCATCATCTGGTTCGGAAAATATAAGCTCTTAGAAAAACTTTAACATAAAATTTCTAAATCTATAACCTTGACCTTGAGGTCATGGGCTGGAGAATTACTTGAAAATACATTGGATCTATAATCTATCGCTATATCAATTATGAACACAATCCATCATACTATTTGGAAAATATGTGCTCTTAAAAATTCTAACATAAAATTTTATAAGTCTGTGACCTTGACCTTGAGGTCATGGGCATGGACTTAGGTACTGCTGAACCAATCAGATTACTTGATGTAATTTATTCTTACAAATCCATAAACTGAATGTCAAACAGTGTAGATCCTGATCAGATGGCTTCTTCAGAAGCCATCTGATCTGGATCTACACTGTTTCCAAAGATAGGGGTTGTCGTGAACAGCAAGATAAGGGTTAAGGTGTGTGTGCATAGCAAGGACTCTGATCAGACTGCACATCTGTGCAGTCTGATCAGGATCTTTGCTATGCACTATGCCAATTGACACAATGATTCTTCATGCCGACATGCAAGCAATGCCATCTTCAGACTGGGTTTGATTATTTAATATGATTGTTGTTCACCCATTTCTGTCTAAAATATTTTTGTAAAGCAGTTGCTGCCAGAAACTTAACCCAACCCTTACCATACTGACCATTTAAATATACTATACTCCTTCCCGATTTTCATCCATCTGTGTTGCACGATTTCATTCAGAAGCAGAATGAAGAAAACAATATATATCATGATCAACTGGCTTCTAAAAAAGCCACCTCATCTGGCTCTAGATAAATCCAGGCTCACCCATTGTATACTAGTAGACTCTTCCATTGTTATATGTTGGACAAGTCCATGTCATATAAAGGGTGTCAGGCCTATTTTTTCGTATTCTATTTTTGGTGGAAGATTCTGTTAGCAGATAGTGCATGCCCTGATCAGACGCTGCATTCTGTGGCATCTAATCTGGGCCTGTACTGTTTGCCAAGGTACCCCTTTAAGCTGCTGTCAATGAGACAGTCACTGATTTGTATTAAATATAGGTAGAGCTGACTAATCAGAGCTGAAATGATAATTGATTATCAGTCCTGTCATTGTGATTGATAATCGATTTTTAAAATAGTAATCACTGAAGATTTTATCATAATTTTACCTTTCTGGCTTTGACTCTTACCACATGTTATACATTACCTATGTATTAGGACAGACAGGCCTGTGTAGACCTCATCAGGTTCTGTACTGTTTGCCAATCATCCTGCCATTTTAGACACAACATTGGGTAGTACACTTTTCTCATCAAATAACCGATTACACTTTATTCCCTTTAGTACGCTACTCATTATAACATGCTTTTGGTTATAACACGGCCATGTCTTGCCTCCCAAATGGTCACTTTACTATAATTTCTATTGAAAAATATCCTGTTATAATGCGGTTCACTTATAACACGGTCCTGTTCTATGCATCCCAAACCGAGCGTTATAAAGGGACTGCCCTGTTATACCAAGTGAGTGAGAGTGAGTGTAGTTTTACATCTCACCAACAGCTAAGGTCATAAGGAGACGGGACCTCGGTTTAAAGACTCATCTAAAGTCTGGAGAAGCCCGGGATCGATCCTGCGACCCCTGGTTTACAAGGAGAGTTGCATAACCACTACACCACGGAGGCTTCTATCCGATTACTACCAAATCACTAACGATAATCATTTAAGTGGAATTTATTGATCGATTAATCGATTATCAGATTAATTGTGTCATCCTTAGATATACAGTTGAACTTCAATGGCTTGAACACCTTAGGGACCACGGAAATCTGTTCGAGACAGGGGTAGTTCGAGCCACTGATGGTTACTGCAAAGAGGCATAACGGGGTTAATTTTTGGACATCTTTTCGGTGCTCTATAATAACAAGAGGGCCATGATGGCTCTGGATCGCTCACCTGATCCATAGGGTATCAAGTGGGCCCCTGGGAGAGCCATTATTGGCCCAGGCTATAATAAGAAATCGGGCCAAAGGGCTAGGAGGAGATGTTGCTTAAAGGCATTTCTATTTTTAGCTCTGGTGGCCATTTTGTTCAGCGGAGCAGAACCATTTTATCAATTTCGGTAGAGGGTCATCCAAGAAACATTTCAGTGAAATTATTTTGAAATCGGGCCAAAGGGCTAGGAGGAGATGTCGTTTAAAGGTTTTTCTATTTTTAGCTCTGGGGGCCATTTTGTTCAGCGGAGCGGAACTATTTTAGCAATTTCTGTAAAGGGTCATCCAAGGAACATTTCAGTGAAATAATTTTGAAATCAGGCCAAAGGGCTAGGAGGAGATGTTGTTTAAAGGTTTTTCTATTTTTAGCTCTGGCGGCCATTTTTTTCAGCAGAGTGGAACCATTTTAGCAATTTTGGTACAGGGTCATCCAAGGAACATTTCTGTGAAATTATTTTGAAATCAGACCAAAGGGCTAGGAGGAGATGTCGTTTAAAGGTTTTTCTATTTTTAGCTCTTGCGGCCATTTTGTTCAGCGGAGCGGAACCATTTTAGCAATTTCGGTAGAGGGTCATCCAAGAAACATTTCAGTGAAATTATGTTGAAATCGGGCCAAAGGGCTAGGAGGAGATGTCGTTTAAAGGTTTTTCTATTTTTAGCTCTGGCGGCCATTTTGTTCAGTGGAGAGGAATCATTTTAGCAATTTCGGTAGAGGGTCATCCAAGGAACATTTCTGTGAAATTATTTTGAAATCGGGCCAAAGGGCTAGGAGGAGATGTCGTTTAAAGGTTTTTCTATTTTTAGCTCTGGCGGCCATTTTGTTCAGCGGAGCGGAACCATTTTAGCAATTTCGGTACAGGGTCATCCAAGGAACATTTCTGTGAAATTATTTTGAAATCGGGCCAAAGGGCTAGGAGGAGATGTCGTTTAAAGGTTTTTCTATTTTTAGCTCTGGCGGCCATTTTGTTCAGCGGAGCGGAACCATTTTAGCAATTTTGGTAGAGGGTCATCCAAGGAACATTTCTGTGAAATTATTTTGAAATCGGGCCAAAGGGCTAGGAGGAGATGTCGTTTAAAGGTTTTTCTATTTTTAGCTCTGGCGGCCATTTTGTTCTGCGGGGCGGAACCATTTTAGCAATTTTGGTAGAGGGACATCCAAGGAACATTTCTGTGAAATTATTTTGAAATTGGACCAAAGGGCTAGGAGGAGATGTCGTTTAAAGGTTTTTCTATTTTTAGCTCTGGCGGCCATTTTGTTCAGCGGAGCAGAACCATTTTAGCAATTTTGGTAGAGGGTCATCCAAGAAACATTTCAGTGAAATTATTTTGAAATCGGGCCAAAGGGCTAGGAGGAGATGTCGTTTAAAGGTTTTTCTATTTTTAGCTCTGGCGGCCATTTTGTTCAGCGGAGCGGAACCATTTTAGCAATTTTGGTAGAGGGTCATCCAAGGAACATTTCTGTGAAATTATTTTGAAATCGGGCCAAAGGGCTAGGAGGAGATGTCGTTTAAAGGTTTTTCTATTTTTAGCCCTGGTGGCCATTTTGTTCTGCGGAGCGGAACCATTTTAGCAATTTTGGTAGAGGGTCACCCAAGGAACATTTCTATGAAAGTATTTTGAAATCCATTCACTGGTTTAGGAGGAGATGTCATTTAAGTGAATTGTTGACGACGCACGACGCACGACGCACGACGCACGACGGACGCCGGACAAAAGGCGATCACAATAGCTCACCTTGAGCACTTCGTGCTCAGGTGAGCTAAAAATGTATGCTGTGTATACTCATTAGAATCACCTCATAGAGGCGATTCTGATGAGTACACACAGCATACATTTGCAAGATAAAAGTCGAAAATCACCGATATTGTCCCACACTTCGTCTTACGTAGAGGAATTCCCTAGGGACTCGAAAACGGGTTCGAGTCAGCCATGGTAAACGAGCTGTCGGTGTTCGAGCCATCGAAGTTCTACTGTAGGTATTGCAGAGGACCCTCGTTATAACAACAGTATTTATTCCCTATTATTGTGCTGTTATAATGAATTTAGGAGTATGATAGATTATAAAAGGTCTTTTGCACATCATTACTCCAAGAAACAAATGTTATAGACATTTATTAAAATCGCATCGGTGAGGCGATTCTAACACATATCTATAACATTTGTTTCTTGGAGTATTAAATTACAAGAATCCTTCACGACTATATATTCGATTTTGGGCATTTCCAACTCGAGGGAAGCACATCGCTAAGAATCGAGGCTGAGCCTTGAGCTAAGAATTCATTCCACTGAAATTGTCATTATAACGAATTTTGGCGTTATAACGAGTGTCAGTATAAAGAAGGTTAACTGTATTAGTTACATTTATAGCCACTCTTCTTATCATTTTGAGGTGTGAGTGTGGTGGAAAGAGGATTGCACATCTCGACTGGACTTCTGTGGCACTAGGACAATCTCTGATTGGAACGAGCTCCCCTCTTCTCTTTTGATGTCTGCAGAAGGTGCAGATGACTCCATCTCTAGATTCACCACCCTTGGGAGGTCTAGGGACTAGTTCAGTCGGTCAAAGGTCCTGGTGAAGGATTGTCTAAGGACGTGCCACCAGTAAACAATTCTGATTCTGTGTTTAGTTTTGGCAAAGAGTGGACACAAATCAGAGCCCTGGTGACATCTGATCAGGGTCTACACTCTTTGTTTAAAGTACAGGAATTTAAGGGTTCAGATAAAACAGTCTAAACCCCCGTTTAGAACATTTTTTCCCAGCATACACTCAGACACAATCATCAGTGTTTTTATTATTTTTTTCAGGAGCTGTGATGGAAGAGATTGCCTACAAACTGTTAGGTGTCAAACCATGCATGTTCCAGCCAAGACATAGCAATCAGCTGCAGAATGAATTTAAATGTTACACAAACTATAATAGTGACATCTTGAATTCTAGATAGC
This sequence comes from Lucinisca nassula, assembly GCA_963580285.1. Taxonomy (NCBI): domain Eukaryota; kingdom Metazoa; phylum Mollusca; class Bivalvia; order Lucinida; family Lucinidae; genus Lucinisca; species Lucinisca nassula. The sequence goes on from OY757013.1 coordinate 68,880,918, forward strand.
ATTTCAAGAAATTAATACCCAACACAAAATCCCTAACTTTTCAAACACTGTAGATCCAGATCAGATCTACCCTAAAAATTGGCACACCTTCAGGGGGCTTGGTGTAATGCTCCTAAAATTTTAACAAATTTGTTACACGATCCTGCAAGGAGCCTAAACGTGCAAACAGAATGGCAAACAGTGTAGACCCTGATCTGGGTCTGCACTATTTACTTAGGCCTATCTGTCCCAATACTTATAATCATTAAGGTACACTGTTTGTCATGCAGTTAATGAACTGAAGGATATATGAGCCCCGTCAAGCGATTTTGGTACTTATCTCCTAGGCGAGCAGCAAAGGTTCAGGCGAGCCTGCGCATCCGCGCAGTCTCACCAGAACCTTCACTGCTCGCTCATACAAGCAGTGAATCAAGAGGAACCTTCAGACAGAAAGCCATATCCCTGGTCCCTCTGAATGGCTGGGCATGCGCAGTTAAATTTTGTCATGACGGAATGCTCGAAGACACAAATTCGCTTGGCGGGGCTCATATTATATCAATTAATTTGATTGGTGGATAGTCAGAGATGGGAGTTGCTTAATTTATTCGGTTTCATGAGCAACTTGGCAGTCTTCACATCACATTATTCGCACACCCAAGTTTTACCTTGTAAATCAACTTAAGTGCTGCCCAATATGGCTCTAGTAATGACATTTGAGCCTGCACACCATTAGGAAAACACGCCTTCACAAATACATTGCAAATTTTATCACCAAAAAATGAAAATTTTAAGATGAAAAATTGTGATATTTTTCTATGCTCAAAAATATAAATTGTGGGTACTCCTTAGAATCGCCTCTGAAAAATAACATTTACCCCTGTAAACCTGTTTTGCTATATATAAAAGTGGGGTACAAAATGTCAGAACTATATAGGCACGCTTTCATGATGAAAAAGAACTATAGTAAGACCTGTGAAAGCAGCGAAGACTCGATGTTGGCATAGTTCACCGAATATAAAAAATTTTAGGTTCACCATCGAAGCTAAAAGGGGAAAGCAAATACAGTCGAATTTCAAATGCTCAAACACCCTTGGGACCGCAGAAATCTGTTCAAGACAGGGATATTCAAGCCACTGAGGGTTACTGCCAGGAGGCGTAACGGGGTTAACCTTGGAACATCTTTTTGGTGTTGCATTATTAAATGTATGCTCTGTGCACTCATTAGAATCGCCTCATCAAGGCAATTCCTATGAGTACACACAGCATACATTTGCAAAATAAAAGTCAAAATTCTCCGTAATTATCCCACACTACTTCCTATGTAGAAGAATTCCCTAGGGACTCAAAAACAGGTTTGACTGTGATTCTTAGAGCTTGCTTCCAATGCAATCAGCTGGGATAAGCTGACAGTGGGACTTCAATGACTCCAACACAAGTGGCTTGTTAACTAGAAATGAGCTGAACTTGTGTTTGAGTCACTTGAGATTTTCATTATGATAAAACACCCGAGCGATATAGTGTTTTTTTTTTTCACATCTCCAAAGTGGCAACTATTCTAATGAAAATCAGTGATATTTTTGTTATCTGTACTGAAATCGTAGGTTGTGGGTGGTCGTTAGAACCGCCTCATTGAGGCGGTTCTAACGAGTACCCACAACCGATGTCTTGGTGAAGAAGTAAGAAAAATGATGTTTACCACCGTAAACCCCCAGTTTTCTCTATATAAAGTGGGGCTTAAGGGGATGTTCTTTTCAAGGTATTGTTCACATGATGTTTTACCATAGCTCCAGATTATGATAAAGAAATTTCAGGGATGATTTTGGGAGATTTTTTTTTTTATTTCATTTTGGAAATGTATGTTGTGAGTACTCATTAGAATTGCCTCATCGAGGCAATTCTAATGAGTTCACACAACATAGAGTTTGAACAATTTGACACGAGACTGGTGACCTCTATTATCATAATTTCACACCCGAATGAGTGCATATATTGATCTTTGCCAATTTCCGAAGATGTCAATATTGTTATTCAATACATAGAGGACAGTAAATGGGTCGCCATCCACGAGATGCCAAAAATTCATGAGAAGTTTACAAAAACTGACATGTAAGGCAATAACACTAATTTATTCTTTGCATAAAGGTCAGTCTCATGTCAAATTGAACCAGCTATAGCTTTATTTTATAGAAGATCCAAAAGATATATGTAAATCATTCCCATTATGTTTCATGATCTGGCACTGATGAACCCCTGTGGCTCAATCTATCTTTGTCTCAAACAAATTTTCATGCTGTGCTGTGATGTGTTATAAACTTGGGTTTACAGAACCCTGTCAGATTTCTTATGTAAAAGATCAACAATGGAACAGGTGTATTATAAAGACTAAACACATAGTCGTCTTTCAAGTTTCTTTCTCACCATTTTATACATAATAGTAAAATCACAGATAAGTCAAAATATTGCACAATCATTATGATCACAAAAATCATCATACTTTCGTGATTCTAAAACAAAATTTAATGTAACAAGAACAAACGGACACCAAATATTATTGGAATGCTCTCTGTTTATTTTCATATGTTGCTATGGCACTGACTTATTTAAATGGTTTGGAGTGAAACAGTCCATTCAACACTATTAAGGTCATATTGAGCCAGACAGTCTACCAGTCATCCAGTACAGTATAAGAATCTTACACAGGTGTGAGGGGTCGATAGAAAAATCCATCCAAAGGGTCACTGCCGAGCATCACAGGGCTTGCCAAGTTATGCTAGACACTCATACTGAGGGATGGATTTTTCTGTCTACCCCTCTCACCCATGTAAGTTTATTTGTGGCACACATTTCATTTTTGAAAGTGGATTTTTTTTTTATATATTTCATTCACTTTGACAGTTAGGTTGTCGGCATTCACCATATTTTGATGACAGTAATGCGGCAGTTTTTATATCAAACTTAACGATGGTTAACGTCAACCAGTGCACATTAAACGTGAAAATTATAAATTTCATCCTTTTCCTGGGTAGGATAAGAATTTCTTGCACACCAGACAAGGAAATCCTTGATTTTACCCTGGGATAGAAATTTATGTTCTGACCCTGGTGTTCCGACCCCAAATCGAATATAATCGCGTGTTTGATAAATGCACTGGTTGATTACAACCTCATGTGCGGCGTCGTCATGCGTGACGTCACTAAACATTCCTGTTGTGTCATCACAAAATGGCGGACGTCGGTAACCGAAGTGACAGCAGCATTAAAAATTCGCAATAGAAATGGTAGGTATGCAAGAAGAAGAATCCAATATGGGTGTGAGGGGTGGATAGAAAAATCCGTCCCTCGGGATCACTGTCCGGCATTACTCGGCAAACCTCGTGATGCCAGACAGAGTCCCTCGGGACGGATTTTTCAATCCACCCTCACACCCATATAAGATTCTTATAGTCTGTTCCAAGATTAAGTCCAGGATTTCCTTATCTGGTGTGCAAGAATATAAGAATCTTATATCGGTATGAGGGATGGATGGAAAAATTGGTCCTGAGAGGTCACTGTCCGGCATCACAAGGCTTGCCGAGTGATGCCTGGTCAGTGATCCAGAGGGACGAAATTTTCTATCCACCCTTCACACCCCTACAGGATTCTTTTTCTTGCATACCTTCCATTTCTTAGCGCGGATTTTTAATACTGCAGTCACTTCAGTTACCGACTTCCACCATTTTGTGATGACACTACAGGAACGTTTAGTGACGTCACGTAACGTGCTGTGATGTCAACCTTAACGACTGCGCATATGAGGTCGTATTCAAGCAGTGCATTTATCAAACACAAGAGAATATTCGATTTGGGTTAAGAACACCAAGGTTGGAACAGAATCCCAAGCTAAAACTATGGATTTACTTATCTGGTATGCAAGACTGCACATTCTTCCACCTTGAATCAGCAAATATCAAACCAGGAAGTGATCTTTTTACTACTGTCTGTATCCCTTTCAAAAATGTGAGGTACTCTCAAAATAAAGAGCACCTCCTTTAGAAATTTTTATAGGGAAGAAAATCATTTTATGCATATAGGTAATCTCCCTTGTGAAGTGTATCCATTAGCATAAAATTATGACCTAATTCTTAATTGTTATTTTTTCATTGCTTGGTATCATATAATAGTCACTTCCACATCACCACCCACATTCTCAGGGTACACATGTACTTGTTTCCCCAGACTGCTGTAGTACACCTGACCCTGAGAGAACTCTGTTTCATTTGGAGATGTTTTGTCTTCTTCATTGTCTGACTCCTCATCTGTACTCTCTAGGTTCTCCATGTTTAAATCTTCTAAGTCAACTTTCTGTAATTTACCTAAAACAACAAAGGAGAAAGCTTTTTAGCTCACCAGAGCAGAAGGCTCCTGGGGAGCTTATAGGATAAGTAGGTTGTCCGTCGTCGTCGTCTGTCATCGTCGTCTGGCGTCAACACTTTCAAACGACAGCTTCTTTGAAGCCACTGGGCTGATTGGGCCCAAATTTTACCTGTAGCATCCTTGGGCTGGGGGCTAGAAAGTGTGTGTTTTTAATGAAAATCGCCTCATTAGTTTGGTTGCTATGGTAACTTTGAGTTTCCACAGACTTAGATGGGGAAAACAGAAAAATGGATTTTACTGCCAAGCCTTTGCAGATATTTTGATAGAACTTTTCCTTGAGTAAACTTCTTTCAGCAATATGCTTTTATGCCAACCTGAGGGTCATCCAGGATGTGCCGGGTCCATGCCCCCACCCCCTTCACTTCATTAAAGGCCATATATTTCAGAAACCATTCAGATCCCCACCATTCTTGTTCCTCATGATAACACACATTCAGTAACACCTACCTGGGGGTCCCCTAGGCTGTGCTGGGGCCATGCCCCACCCCCTCCACTTCATCAAAATCCCAGTATCTCAGAAACCTTTCAGATCTCTACCCATAAGCCATATTTTTTCTTGTTCCTTTTGATAAGACATATTCAGGGGTCAATCAGGGTGCGCCAGGGCCATGCCCCACCCCTCCACTTCACAAAAGGCCATATATCTGAGATACTGTTCAGAGCCCAACCCCTAAACCATATATATCCATGTTCCTTATTATAAGATGCATTCAGTGACACAAACCTGGGGATCCACTGGTGTACACAGGATCATGTCCTGGGACATGCCCCACCCGTCCACTTCATTAAATGCTTTATATCTCATAAACCATTCAGATCCCCGCCCCTAACCCATGTATATTCCTGTTCCTCATGATACGACTCATTCAGTCACACCAACCTGGGGTCTCTTTGTGCTACGGCAATGTGCTGATGACATGGCCGGCCCTCAATTTCATACAAAGCTATGTATCTCAGACACCATTAAGATCCCCACCCCATAATCATATATATTCTTGTTCCTTATGATTAGACATTCAGTCACACCAACTTGGCAGTCCACCAGAGCCATTCCTAAATCTATCTCCCCTCCACTTCATATAAGGGCCTCAGATCTCAGAAACAGCAGATATCTATCTTCCCTCCACTTCATATAAGGGCCTCAGATCTCCGAAACAGCATATACTTATCTCCCCTCCACTTCATATAAGGGCCTCAGATCTCAGAAACAGCAGATATCTCTATCTCCCCTCCACTTCATATAAGGGCCTCAGATCTCAGAAACAGTTCAGACATCTATCTCCCATCCACTTCATATAAGGGCCTCAGATCTCAGAAACAGTTCTGATATCTATCTCCCCTCCACTTCATATGAGGGCCTCAGATCTCAGAAACAGTTCAGATATAGTCCTGGACTGAGACTTATTAATACTTCGATGTTTCTGAACTTTCCCATTGAAAATTAGTTTTGAAATGTTTTGGGGTTTAATGCCCTAGTCAACACCATTAAGGTCATTTTGAGCCAGTCATACCTAACAACACTTTCCTGGACAGGCTGATACATTGGCAGTTAACCAGTACAGTGCACATACTATCGACAGAGAAAAGGGGAGAATGACTGTAGGAAAGATTCTGTATTCAGTCTCCATGAAAGAATGGTGAAAACCTGGCAGGGATAGCAGCTGCTACCTCATGATTAGCAGCTGCGCCTCCTATGAGACATGCCTTGAATGTGACATACCTATTACACTGCTGTTTTCCTTGCCATGATACTTCAAAAGTCTGACCCTAGGTACTGGCAGAAATCCTGTCATTAGTGGCATAATATCTAACTCCACACTATAACCGTCTTCGGACATGGCAAACACCCCTGCAATGTAGGAATGTCACTCATTGTGTTGTGGTTAACCCTTTTTGTACCAAATGGAATCTTCCTTTTTATACATAGCAGGAATCCACTTTAAAATTTAAGGGCGTCAGGCTGTGTTTTCTTCAAAATTTATTTGGAAAATGGCTTAACTTTTTCGCAAACAGGGAAGGCCCAGATCAGACGCCGCAGAATGCGGTGTCCTATCTGGGCCTGCACTGTTTGCAAATTACCCGTTTAGGGGTTTCGGGTACAAAATTGGTTAAATGACATGTCAAGCATTACATCACGTGAACAAGTGCGTGAAATAAAGACCCCCCTAAACCCCACTTTATATAGTCTATAAGAGCAAACTGGGGTTTCCGGGGGTACAAATTATTTTCCTTATTTCTACTCCAAGACATAGGTTGTGGGTATTCGTTAGAACCGCCTCATTGAGGCGGTTCTAGCAAGCACCCAAAACCTATGTTTGGAGTATAAATAAGAAAAATATTGCAAATTTCATCAGAAAAATTACTTTTTGTGAGGCTTGAAAAATGCACTATATCACAAGGATGTATTATCGTGATGACTATTTTCCTGCTGAACAGGAATAACCATTAACTTTACAAACAGTGAATATCCATATCAAATAGCTTCTGGATTACACTGTCCTTCAGTTTGTGAACATAAATGAATACATTATATCAAGTACAGTACCCCCACCAGAAATCTTTTTGAACCCTCCCCACGCCTCATTGAACAGGATGTGAAAAAAAGGATTAAATTAGTGATGACCACGGCAGATACCCGGCAATGGGGGGGGGGGGGGGGGGGGGGTGGATCGTAAGTAAATCACAGTGTTTCCATGGTGTTATACAGGTAGAAATATGCTATCTCACTAACTGTTCAACTTTATGTCAGAAATATCAAACAGCAGAGTTTCTGCAACAACTGAAAACCATATAACTTAGAAAATTAAAAAGAGAAAGAAATCGGTTATAAATTCCCTTGTCACATGTCATCACAATTCCCAGAGTTCAAATATTTACCTGTTGACTTGCCCTGTATGGCCCAAATAGACTGGTCAGTGTTTATCCTATACATCAGCTCTTGGTCCAGAGAAGGCTTGCACATAGGCATTGGGTTAACCTGGAGTTTCATTCGAACCAGAGAACCAGTCAGACACACCTTATTATCTCCCTTTGGCTTGACATCCACAATAACACTGCAGAGAGTCTAACAAAATAAAATTGGATCATTTATACATGCTTAGCTTGTCGTTCAAAACTAACAATGTCGTAAGTTAATGTATTGCTATAACTTAGACCATATAATGTACCAAATATACTACCTTTTTTTTGCTGAAAAAAATGAGTAGCTTTTGCCTTTGCAAAAGCTACTCATATTTTTTTCAGCAAAAAAATACCACAACATATGATATTGTACTTGCTATAACAATTATCATTTTGACCACTTACACAGAAGCCTCCGTGGTGCAGTGGTTACGCTACTCGCCTTGTAAACCAGGATCGATCCCGGGCTTCTCCAGACTTTCGGATGAGTCTTTAAACCGAGGTCCCGTCTCCGTATGACCTTAGCTGTTGGTGGGACGTTAAACTAAAACTCACTCACTCACTTGACCACTTACAAACTTGTTAAGCTAATGATGCTTTGAACAAGTGGACTGTGAAGAGCCACTGTTCAAAGCTAACAAAATTGTTAGTTAACGTAATGCTTAAAATTTTATCACATGGGGTCCAGTTGTCAAAACCTTACAATGTTGATAATTAGCTAACATACAGTGTCATCACGAAAACAGGCCTATATAATTTTGACCCCCTTGAACCCCACTTTTATATAGTAAAACTGGGGTTTACAGGGTTAAACCTTATTTTTCTTATTTCTGCTCTAAAATATACCTTGTGGGTACTTGTTAGAACCGCCTCAATGAGGCGGTTCTAACGAGTACCCACAATCTATATTTTGAGCAAAAATAAAAAAATATCACAATTTTTCATATAAATAATTTCAATGTTTTGGAGGTAAAGTTTACAATGTATTTGTATAGGCGTGTTTTCGTAATGTAAAACATCGGTCTTTCAATATTGCAAATACGCTTTTTATAATTTTGCTTTAAAATAAGAGGTTTTGCATTTGACACATTTGTGAAAGTATGAAAACATATACAAGCATTTAATCACACATCACTTGATGTTTTTTACCGCCCCCGCCCATAGGGACTTGAAGAAATATATGGGCTGCGTGATGCTTCCATGCAGAGCTGAATCCGGCCCGCACACTAGTACTGGTAAACCGCTTAGAGGATCTAAGCCTGTCCAGGAACGGCGTTGCGAGGCGGACTGTCCATGCTAATTAACCCTATTGGTTTCATTGGGCGACAGGGCTTGAGATGTCATTTCATCTCAATGTCAGGTAAAAGTCCCACAAAATTGGAAGCGACATCTCCTAAATGACCTTTACAGTGTTGACGGGGACGTTAAACCTCAAATCAAATCACTTGATGTTTAGCTTGACTTAAGCAGTAGCTTGAGTTATCAGAGTTTGGGATAACTTGAGTGAACTGCATAATTTTGTATTAAAGATGTTTGAATGATTTTTTGGGGGGTTTTATGACATGTCAGCCCTTGTGGGTCATTTTATGTAGTCTCCCAGAAAGGGATACAAGAGATAGTAGAGAAGATGAAAGAGAGGGACTGGGGAGAAAGAAGAAAAGGACTGAAAGGGAATGAACAGATGAAATAAAAACATTCCTCCTCTCACCTTACCTGCTGCAAGGATAGCAGGCCTTGTCCAACTGTACGTAAGCCAGTATCAATTGGATGTCTTGATACACAACCAGGCCTCATACTGACCAGGCTTTTCTATGCCTGAAAGGCCCGATTTTACAGCCTTTAACCCTTATCCTGCTGATCACGACAACCCCTACCTTTGCAAACAGTGTAGATCCTGATCAGATGGCTTCTGAAAAAGCCATCTGATCAGGATCTACACTGTTTGTAATATAGTTTGTGAACTGAAGAAATACATTATATCAACATGATAAGGGTTAAATAGTCATTTTAAACAGAATATAGGAAGAAAAATCATAATCTAAAAGCATGTAATCAAGAAAAAATCAAGCTCTCAAAGCCTGAAATCCTGCAAATGCCTGAAAAATATGAGGCCTGACAACACCATTGCCACACCCAACCCACCCATATGAAAGATGTAACTTACCTGATAATTATCAAAGCTGAATGTATGTGGTAGAGATCTTTTTGTGTGGTCATCTCCTGACAGACAACAGTAATCCATGGTGAAGGTAAGATCAAGGGGAGGAAACTCTGGGATGTTGGACTTGATCTGCCACATACAGGAGCTGCTCTGCTCTGTGTTCACTTTCTAGAAATATACATCAAAATATGTTCAAGCAAATAAGCTGAACAGGCATCTGTAGTCTAGTTAACCCACAAGATGCCAAGAAAAACTGTATCCCAAATGTTGTGCACCTTTGTCGTCTACCACATCTTCTTGAGAACTTTTTAAAAATATTTTTGCGTACAGGCAAACTGTGAAATTTTACTTCAATTGGCCCAGTGGTTTCGGAGGAGGTGCTTGGAAGATGTTGGGTCCACACTTTTTGCAACAATGCCTTTCAACTTCTCAGAAGTCATCTGATCTGGATCTACACTGTTTGCAAAGATAGGGGTTGTCGTGAACAGCAAGATAAGGGTTAAAGGTTAACCAAAATGGATATACAGTGTACATGTTGTGGATATTATAAGCTGCATGACAAGTGGTGTAAATCCTGATCAGATGGCGATCTGGTATGGACCTACACTGTTGGCAAAGGTGATGGTTGTCGTGAACAGCAAGATAAGGGTTAGGCCATGCCTATAATACACTGTTAACTATATGACACATTTATGCAGCATATTTCTCTGTCATGTATGAAATTTGTTCATCAATGCATGTACTAATGTATTTACACATAAGTTATGATACCTTCCATTTTCATCATGTGAAATGTTTGTATGTATGCTATTAATACTATGTGCTCATGGGCTGGAAAAGCTTATAGTAGTGCTTTATTTCTGAATAAACTAAACTACATGCATACGAGTTATGCTTGCTAGAACAGCTAATATTTGACAACAAACGAGTTGTTTAAGCTAATAAGACTTTCAACAAATGTGCACTGGAGATTAAGATATATTAAACCGTTTCCTGCTGAATAAATTAATTTTGCCTCACCCTCTTCTGACTACCAACCAATCAAACAAATTGATATATTTTTCAGAAATTGTTCAGTTCACAAACTGAATGTCAAACAGTGAAGATCCTGATCAGATGGCTCCTTCAGAAGCCATCTGATCTGGATCTACACTGTTTTCAAAAGAATGGGTTGTTGTTACTAATGTGTTCAGCAGGACAAGTGTTAAAATGGTTCATCACATAAATGAACCATGGCATGGGAGAGTGTCCTTGATAGCACTGCCTGACAGCGAAGGCTCAGATCAGCCTGTCCATGCATGCAGTCTGGTCTGAGGCTTCATTATGTGCACGAAGCTTCACTGTACCCCATGCTTACTCTAGGGCAAGCACCAATGATTCCTATCTGGTGTGTGGGGTGGCGGGGGGATTGATGGTGGAGTGGGGAGAGGCAGGACAGCAAGATAAACTGGACAAAATGTTATACAGAGGACCCGCGTTATAACGACAGTATTTGTTCCCTATTATTGTGCCGTTATAATGAATTTGCCGTTATAAAGAATCCCAGTTGGATTATGGTAGGTTATAAAAGATCTTTTCCACATAATTACTCCAAGAAACATTTGTTACAATCTACTCGATGTCTATGACATTTGTTTCTTGAAGTATTAAATTACAAGAATCTTTCATGACTCTGGATCCGATTTGGGCATTTCCAACCCGAGGGATGCCCAAGCCGCTAGGAATCGAGGCTAAGCCTTGAGCTAAGAATTCATTCCATTGAAATTGTCGTTATAACGAGTTTTGCCGTTATAACGAATGTCGTTATAACGCGGGTCCTCTATAGTAGTAGCAGATAAGACAGACTAGGCGGAGCTATTCAGGTGCTGTCAATACAGTCCAACCTGTATTAAGCAAGAACCTATGGGATATTCAAAATGTGCTTGTTTAAAACAGGTGCTTGCTTATCACAGGTGAATTTTAATGCATTTTCCTTTTACGGGAACTAAATGCCTGGTTGCTAAAGACAGGTTTGTTGCTTAATAGAGGTGGCCACTAAGACAGGTCTGACTGTATATGTCCAAGTTGCTAAGTCCACCAGAATATTTGGTAGAGTGCCTTTCGCACGCTTTCTGCAAGCAGACCAAATGACCATATACGCCACAGCTTTGTTTGTGTTATAGCTGTATTCACACAATCGGGTTACTTGATTTACCCTTTTGTTAACAGAACATACCAAAGGCAGGTGCAAACTAGAATTTGTTTTTCTACAAAAACACAGATGTCTCCCCCGTTTTTGACTGCTAAGTATAACCATGACATTGGAGGTATTGAGCTGGGTCTTGTGTGCAACACATCATATAATGAAGATGAACATTTCTGCATAGTAACTTTAAAAATGTTCATAGAAAAATAACCAGAGGACCAGTGGTCCTGTAAACGCTCACCTGACACCTAGTCCTGGTGTATATTTTAATGTTTTTATATATGTATATAGCCTCAGAGCAGGGGTACACAACTTGTGGGGACAAAATTTTGATGTCTAACAATGTGATAAAACTTTCCACCTATTCCTACCTTTCTGACAGTTCGAAGGCCATGCTAAGAAGAATTTCGAAGTGTTTTTACCAAATATGGGCATGGCCACCATCTTGGTCATGTGACCTGGACCATATGAGCAAATTTTCATTTGTTCATCATATAAAGGATCCATATCAAATTTCACTTGAATTGGGCCAGTGGTTTCTGAGAAAAAAACTGTTTGAAATATGGAACCTGGTTAATCTTGGTCCCAGGTCACTGAATGATGACTTTTCTTACCCATGAATCTTCATGTATTCATTTACTTTACCTGATCTACCAATTTGGTAACATTGTCTTCAATGGTTTCCTAAAAATCCATTATTTTCACTTTTTCCCATGCAAAAGCCTAAGTTGACAAATTTGACACTGCCATAAAATAGGTCAAGGTCAACCCAGGGTCAGCATTTGTAAAAACTATGACGAGCCCGAGTACCATATGATATATGCCAAGTTTCAAAGCCATTGGCCTTACGGTTCTGGAGAAGAAAATTTTTGAAGGCTTTTTACCATATATGGGCGTGGCGGCCATCTTGGTCATGTGATCTAGACCGTACTGGCAACTTTTCATTTGTTCAACTCACAAAAGCTCCATATTGAATTTCACTTAAATTGGCTCAGTAGTTTCTGAGAAAAAATGTTTTTTTTTGAAATATGAAATCGGAGTGACCTTGGTCTAAGGTCAATGAATGACCTTGACCTTTCTTACCCATAGATCTTCATGTATTCAGTTACTTTACCTAATCTACAAATTTTGGTGACACTGTCTTCAATGGTTCCCCTAAATATCCATTATTTTCACTTTTTCCTATGCAAAAGCCTAAGTCAGCAAATTTGACATTACTGTAAAATAGGTCAAGATCAACCTAGGGTCACCATTTGAACAAATTATGATAGGCCCGAGTACCATATGCTACATGCCAAGTTTCAAGGCCATTGGCCTTACGGTTCTTGAGAAGAAGAATTTCGAAGTTTCTTTACCATATATGGGCGTGGTGGCCATCTTGGTCATGTGATCTAGACCATGTTGGCAGCTTTTCATTTGTTCAACTCCCAAGGGCTCCATATTGAATTTCACTTCAATTGGCTCAGTAGTTTCTGAGAAAAAATGTTTGAAATATGGAACCTGCTTGACCTTGGTCTAAGGTCAATTAATGACCTTGACCTTTCTTACACATAGATCTTCATGTATTCAGCTACTTTACCTTATCTACTAATTTTGGTGACACTGTCTTCAATGGTTTCCTAAAAATCCATTATTTTCACTTTTTCCCATGCAAAAGCCTAAGTCGGCAAATTTGACATTGCTGTAAAATAGGTCAAGGTCAACTCAGGGTCACCATTTGTACAAACTATGATGGGCCTGAGTACCATATGCTACATGCCAAGTTTCAAGGCCATTGGCCTTATGGTTCTGGAGAAGAAGAATTGTTAAGGCTTTTTACCATATATATAGGCCTGACGGCCATCTTGGTCATGTGATCTAGACCGTATTGGCATTTTTTCATTTGTTCAACTCACAAAGGCTCCATATTAAATTTCACTTAAATTGGCTCAGCAGTTTTGGAGAAAAAAATGTTTGAAATATGGATCCTGAATGACCTTGGTCTAAGGCCAATGAATGACCTTGACCTTTCTGACCCATAGATCTTCATGTATTCAGTTACTTTACCTGATCTACAAATTTTGGTGACACTGTCTTCAATGGTTTTCCTATAAATCCATTATTTTCACTTTGCCCCATGCAAAAGCCTACTTCGGCAAATTTGACATTGCTGTAAAATAGGTCAAGGTCAACCCGGGGTCACCATTTGTACAAACCATGATGGGCCCGAGTACCATATGCTACATGCCAAGTTTCAAGGCCACTGGCCTTATGGTTCTGGAGAAGAAGATTTTTGAAGGCTGAGAAATCAGAAATAAATTGTTGGTTTGGACTCAAATTCTAGACAGGTTTTGAATTATTTGGACCTCATTTTGATTTATATCAGTCTTTGAATCGACTGCCTATTCGAAATTCGCAAAATTGCAGTATGCTTCCTCTTGCTTATTGCCGGATCATTGCGGGGTCACTGGTGGGGCTTTATTAGCCGAAGCTGCGTAGTATGACCCATCTTCTTTCTTATGAATATTTTCATTGCTCTTAAAGGAACTCATTTTTGATTTTTTTTTTACCATATATGGGCATGGCGGCCATCTTGGTCATGTGATCCAGACCCCGCGAACAAACTTTCGTTCCCCCATCCCACTGAGGCTCCATATGAAATTTGGCTTTGATTGGCCCTGCAGTATAGGAGAAGAAGATCTTTGAAAATGGTGGACAACAGACGATGGCTATACTATAAGCTCACCTATGAGCCTAAAGGCTCAGGTGAGCTAAAAAAAGTTATTGGCCGTAAACAAAAAAAGCACTTTTTTACCTTTGACCTCTAAGTATGGCCCTGACCTTTGCGGTACAACACATCGTCTCATGATGGTTAACATTTCTGCCAAGTAATTTCATAATCCATCAAAGAATAAGGTAATTTGACTTTCCTTATTTTTACCTTTGACCTCTAGGTATGACCTTGACATTGGAGGTATGGACCTTGGTCTTGCACATAACTCATGGTCCAACTTTCAAGCCTCTAGCTCCAATAGTTTTTGAAATATCTTGCTGACAAGATTTTATTAAAAAAAATTCAAAGGGCAATAACTCTTGAAAGGGGCATAATCTGGATGAGAAAAAAAATACGCATCAGCTTATTTTCCATTAGGAATGCATATATGAAATTTCAAAACCATAGCATACACAGTTCTAAAGTTCTGCTATGTATCACTTTTAGCATTCATTACAATGGGCACAAATTACCAAAATGACAAAGGGCAATACATGTAACTCGCAAAGTATTTTTCGGAATTTTGTCAAAAGTTAATCAATTCATATACTCATCACCACCAATATACTCAACAACTTTCAAGGGTCTAGCTCCAATAGTGTTTGAGATATTTTGCTGACAAGATTTTATTAAAAAAATTTCAAAGGGCAATAACTCTTGAAAAGGGCATAATCTGGACGAGAAAAAAATACACATCAGCTAATTTTTCATGAGGAATCCATATATGAAATTTCAAAACCCTAGCATACACAGTTCTAAAGTTATGCTATGCATCACTTTTAGCATACATTACAATGGGCACAAATTACCAAAATGACAAAGGGCCATAACTCACAAAGTATTTTTCGGAATTTTGTCAAAAGTTAATCAGTTCATCTACTCATCACCACCAATATATTCACCAACTTTCAAGCCTCTAGCTCCAATAGTTTTTGAGATATCTTGCTGACAAGATTCTATTAAAAAAATTCAAAGGGCAATAACTCTTGAAAGGGGCATAAGCCGGACGAGAAAAAAAATACGCGTCAGCTTATTTTCCATCAGAGATGCATATATGAAATTTCAAAACTATAGCATACATGGTTCTAAAGTTATGCTATGCATCACTTTTAGCATACACTACTAGACATGTAAACCATTAAATTCTGTTAAAATCCCATTAAATTCCTGTTAATTATTAAAAACCTGTTAAAGCAACCCATTACTTTTTGTTCGCAAAAAATAATGGCTTTGCAATTTTACCCATTAAATTCATGTTAATGGCCATTAAAACAGAAGTTAAACCATTAAAATACCATTACTTTTTTAAGGTTCCATTAATCTTTGACCATTAAAAATTTAATGGCCCATCAATTTTTGTTTTCGATGTATTTTAATGGTCATGGCCTTTTTGTTAATGGTCATTAATATGAAAATTCATGGGCATTAAAATCCCGTTCCATTTTAATGGGCATTAATTTTCAAATTACTTATTAATGGCCATTATAGTCAACTTTAATGGCCATTAAATAATTATCTTTGTCCACAACCATTAAAAAGTAAGTATTCATGCCATTAATTCTGAATTAATGGCCATTAATAGAATGTAATCAAATAATGGCCATTAACATCATTAACTACAAACCTCTCATGGCCATTAATTTGTATCACCAATATTTTAATGGCCATTAAAACAAATTGAAATGTGCTAAATAATTTGATCTCAAATTACTGGATTTAAACTGCATTAGCCCCAGTTTCTCATGATTATTATGGGGGAGCTTCCAATGCTAAGATCCTTCCTAAGATAATTGGCGGGTGGGGGGCGTCCATCCGTCTGTCCGCATATAGAACCTTGAACTCCAATTCCCTTTGAGATATACTGATGGTACTTTGGTATGGTTGTAAATGAGGCCAAGAAGACATGTCAGGAGCAAGAACCACAACTCTGGTTGCACTGGCATTTTGGTTATGTTGCCTTTAATGAAGTGCAGGTCTGGACCCCGGGGGACCCACAAATTGGTGTCCCTGAATGCATCTTTTCATCAGAAACAAGACTATATGTGGTTTAGGGCGGGATCTGAAAGGTTTTAAACGTTTTAGGAAGGGGGGCATGACACTGGCACACCTCGGGGGACCCTCTGAACCATTCATGCGAAACTTCATACTGTATCCCCAAGACTGGGAACTCTTCTGGACGAAATTTTGGCAGAAAGAAGAAGAAACGGAGCGAAACAATTAGTCTCCTTTCTGTCTTTGTGAGAGACTTACAAATGCAAGTGTTTAGGTTCGGTGTTGGCTTTTTAAGCGAGCACTATGGGCTACCACATGTCGGTGTTTTTTTCGGTGAATTTTCGGTATTTCTATAGGCTATATGTAAATATACCAGTACTCGTGTGACGGGTCAGACTTAGATCTGCATGGGAACATCATGCAGCCTATCCATTTCTTCAAGCCCCGATGGGCGGGGGCCTACTCTCTCTTGAGGAT
The DNA here is from genome assembly GCA_963580285.1 of Lucinisca nassula. NCBI lineage: Eukaryota > Metazoa > Mollusca > Bivalvia > Lucinida > Lucinidae > Lucinisca > Lucinisca nassula. Next base: position 68,897,777 of record OY757013.1, read on the forward strand.
AAATTCATGTCTTTGTTACAGAAAACGAGTTGTTGTTACTGGTGAATTTTCTGAATGGGCTCCAGTTTTGTCTGGGGTCCCACAAGGGACTGTCCTTGGCCCACTATTATTTTCCCTTTACCTTAATGATGTTTCAACTGAAACTGACTCAGAAGTAAGACTGTTGAAAGACGACTGTGTCTGCTACCGGGAAAATAGAGATGCACAGGATGCGCTGATACTTCGGTAAGATATAGACAGACTAGGATGTTGGCAACAAAAATGGGGCATGATATTTCATCCCATCAAATGCAATAACTAGGAAAAGAACCATAAAATTGAGGCTTCATACACCTTAGAGGGAACTCTCCTTAAGCATGTGAATTCCATTAAATACCTTGGTATGACATTACACACGATTTGAGATGGAATACACTTATTAGCAATATGTGTACAAAGGTAAAATAGGAAGCTTTGTTTCCTATTACTGATTCTTCACCAGTGTCACCAGGATGTAAAAGAGGTGGCATATAAAGGATTTGTTCGCCCAATATTGGAATAAGGTAGTTGTATCTGGGACCTCAATGGGGTGGTCCTAAATGAAGAAATTGAAAAGGTTCAGACTAAAGTTGCTAGATTGTAACAATTAATTGCCGGTACTACTTTTGCCTTTGTCGTTATTTATTGCTTGTAATAGTTTGTCTTTACATGTATGTATTGCTTACACGTATATCTTTTTATTTTGGATAGCCGTTTGGCTATTTTGTGGGAAAGTAACTGTCCTTTCCGCTAATAGCTAGTGATGTTTTCATTAGGGTATAGTCACTTCATGTTCCCGTTTCTGTCCCTTTGGAGTCACTGATGGGAGATGTGAGGTAATTGTATTGATTCCTGATCATTGCCTTCACTTTTATTTTAAAACTGGAAGTATGACTGGAATTCTAGACAAATTAAGATGGGCGTTTCTCAAACAAAGGAGAAGAGACCGTAGCTCAGATTATTATACAAAGGCTTAAAGGGTGCTGCCAGCTTTCAGACAGATGCCATTATTCCCCAGCCAGGCGCTGTAGAAATCACCATTCAATGGCATTTCAGAACCCTATTGCAAGAACTTATATTTACAAAGATTCTTTCTTCCCTAGGACCAGAAGTTTGCAATGCCCTTCCCGATTCGATCATCTCCACAGCTGAAGGTGCTTGGTGAGATCTAGGGATTAACCTCCCATATCACAGGTCCTGGTGTATCAATGTCATTTCAATGTTTTGTCGTGTCACAAGTAACAATTCTGATTCAGATTCTGGAGGAGGCAAGATCGCTTATTAAGTACAATATCCACAGGGAACCTATTTCATAAACAACAGTCATGGGAAAAATGCTAGAGGCTCCCGGTTCGAGTCCCGAAAACGGTAATAAAAATGCGGAGTCAGAACATGCTCCACTGGCACCATTATCAGGGATGAATACCAGAAAGTGCACCGTCCTTCGGATCGGGACGTTCACTAGAGGCCACCTGTGCGGGGAGAGCCATCCCCTGTGCAGGTTAAAGATCCCCATCGGTATTATCATGATTACTGTGTAGGCTTTCATCTTGCGAACCTGGAGGGTAATGTAACCTGTAGGTAATGGTATGATGTGACCGATCGCAGTATCAGTAAAACGAGTTAAGAAAGAAGGATGTTATTTGGCGTTTCAGACCTTTGCAGCAAGAACTGACATTTATAAAGAATCACCGACCCCGGTAGTAGAGTGGTAGAGCGTCAGCTTCGGGAATGGGAGGTCGCGGGTTCGATCCCCGGCCGCGCCATACCAAAGGCGTGAAAAATGGTACTAGTAACTCCCTTGGCTGACGCTCGCATTATCAGGGGTAGTCCTAGGAAGATAAATGAAGGCAGGTTAGTATTTGTTAGAGGATACTTTGTTGTCGTAATAAAAGCTCTACAGAGCTTAAGTTATTTTTTTTTTAATATGCGACGTTTATCTTCTTTATCTTTCTTTTATTCTTCCCCCGAACAATCTGAAGGTGCTGATGATTGTGTAGCTAAGTTTGCCTCTGGTGACAGCTAGCGACTAACTTCCCATCACAGGTCCTGGTGTATGAATGTGGTTAGACGTGTCATCAGTAACAATTCTGATTCAGTAACCATTCAGATTCAGATGGGTAGTTTTGATGAATATTTCCCCTCCAGCGCTACTGCCTCGGTTCGACCCCCCTAATAATTTACAAAATGGTTGACCAAAGTTACTCCCGATCCCAAAAGTTTATAACATGGTTGTGTATTTCAGTGTGAATCGTGATAAATATTTGATAAAAATATGAAGTTTTACAATGTATATGCGTGGTAGCTCAGTGGTTAGTGCATTGCTTATCATGCTAGATGTCCACGGTACGACTGCCGGCATTGGTAATAGAATCGCGGTGTCCGAAGATGCTCCACCCTTAGCAAAATGGAAGGCAGTTAAAAAGCAGTTAAAATGCAGTTGTGACTCAGCAGTTAAAAAGCAGTTGAAAAGCAGTTTGAATCCTTCAGATGCAGTATTTACCTAATTTGCATATACTGTTTTATTACGAGACCAAAAGCAGTTTTTCTGCAGTTTTTCTAGCAGTTACAGTTCAAATGCAGTGAAAACGACTCCATTTGGGGTGAAATATTTAAATGAGCTGAGCAGTTTTGTAAAACTGTTGAAAACTGTTGACCAAATAAGGTAAGAAGTTTTTAAAACTGCAAACCATAATATAAGGTAAACAGTTTTTTTTCAGTACTGCAGAAAAACTGCATATAACTTCTTTTAGACATTACTATAACAACCCCATGTGCTAAAGTGGCATCTGGTAGCTCGAAATGTGGGAAAATTTTGATAGGTCCGTAAAACCTAAATAAAAAACACTATCATAGTCGACATATTTACCACACTGTGCATTTACCAGTTTTTTAACCAGTATAACAAGAGCTCCGCAAGCGGGGCATAATACACCTGTAGCAGGTTAATATTTGTTGGACCGCAACCTCACAACAATATGCACTACTCCACAGTTATGGGGCCCTAACAATATGCACTGCCAAAATGTAGGTCTTGTGATGGTAAGTATGTGATGTTTCATAGGAGTAGGCAAGGTGAAGTTTTTTGGCTAGGGTGTGACAACACACGGACACAAGCAATATAGTTATGGCCAGAGTGGGGCCCTAACAACATGCACTGTTGCACATCACATCATGGTCTGACTATATAAACCAAGTTTCAATTTGATCTAATGTTAAATGTCAGAGAAGTTAGCCAGAAATTGATGGACCATAACCTCGAAACAATATGTGCTACACAACCTCATAGTCTTACTACTTAACAATTTTCAGCTTGATCCCTTGTTCCCTTGAAAACTGTAGAAGTTATCCAGAAACCGTCCAGGGGCCGCTTGGTTTGGGAAAAAACTCGCTTGTATTTAAAATTGGGAATTTAAATCGGCTGTAATTTTATCAATTTTGGTTCGATTTGCATGAAATTTTCATCAAAATGAAGCACAAAATCAGAAATTGGGAAGTTTGTTGTAAAATTGGGGAATATCTGTCTCTAACAGGCCTCATATTGACCACGCTTTTCCATGCCTGAAAGTCCCGATTTTGCAGCTTCAACCCTTATTCTGCTGAACAAGACACAATTACATTACCTTTGCAAACAGTGTAGATCCTGATCAGATGGCTTCTGAAGAAGCCATCTGATCAGGATATACACTATTTGTAATGGAGTTTGTGAAAATATAAAGTAATTTGGTTGACTTATAGTCAGAAATAAGGGTTAAATAGTTTTTTAAACAGACTATATACGCAAAAATCAGAATCTAAAAGCCTGAAATCAAGAAAAAATTCAAGCTCTAAAAGCCTGAAATCCTGCAAATGCCTGAAAAATATGAGGCTGCTCTAAATTGGGAAAACTAGGGGCCAATTACCGGCCCCAAATTTGCACTGGGAAAATCCCTGGACGGATAGATGGACGCCAACCCCATAACAATAAAACAGGCGTATAAAAAATTGTGTTTACCCCAGGAGATCAATTTCATGATGGACACACCTGGAGAAACGGTGTGAGATCTGCCATGCATGCAGCAAGGCAGCCACCTGAAGGGGACCAACTAATGTGGATCATGTTGCCCCTGTATCTGCACATTATCAAAATCCAGTGATGATCATTGAAAATAATATTATCAGGACAGAAAATTTTGATTCAGTCAGCAAATTTTCAAAACACGACATAATTAAACATGATTTGAAATAATTAAATATGCATCACAGAGGTGCTATAAATTAGAGAACACAAACAATCTGACATTGATAAAAAGCTGACTGCAGTCACATCGCTATCAAAACAATACAAATTTGCTTTGAATCTCTGTGTTGAGGCACCTCACATCCATGCAGTTAACCAGCGTCTATTGGGTCCGTGGTCTGACAAAATGTCATTCAAATCTTAATAAAGACCATGATATTCTAACAAATATGCCTTCAGTCCTGCAAATACTTATTCTGTCCTGCAAAAGATTTCAGTCTGTCTGACAGCTGTCCTGCATCAATAGAAAATATTTCGTGATGACTGATCTCTCATCCCAAACCCTCTCCCACCCGTCCAGTTATTTCACAAAGACCCAAATATATTTCAAAATTCATATAATGATGTATTTGACGAAATGACACAGGGCCGAAAAGGACTCATCGAAATAGGCAGAACGACCAAACTCAAAATAAAGGCCGAAACGACTCGAGGCCGAAACGTCCCTTTCCCACAAGCTGTGCCGTAGTATTTGCTCATTTTTGTTTATTTTTCCACAAAAACGCTGATGTACCGTCGCAGCATTTATTGATTATTGATGTATATTATGTTTATCTAACCTAAAATAGTTCTTCCCATCCCCAAAAATGAGTAAAATGCCGTCAATTTTTTTTTTAATTCTCGCGGCGTTTCTGCTTCAGACGAGAGAGGAAGTGACATGGAATACCGGAACCCACCAAAAATACGGAATCGCCAAATCACACATAAATCTTTTTGTCGGTAAATCGACAAGTGTCCTAAACGAAGTGAGAATTTGATAGTCTTTTCCCACGTCTTCTTCTTTGCTCAAATTAATACAGACGAGTTCTCGCTGACTGACCACTGGACAATTTGTTATGAAATTTGGGGCTATGACATACAGTTTTCAAACTTGTGTGTTTCAATTGTTGAACTCAAAATAGTCCTCAGAGGTAAACTTGGAACACAGTCATCAGCACCTTCAGCTGTCGAAATAATCGAATCGGGAAGGGCATTCCAATCTCTAATGGTTCGGGGGAAGAATGATTCTTTATAAATGTCCGTTCTTGCAGTAAGGGTCTGAAACGCCAATGAATGGTGATTTATACAGTGCCTAGCCGGGGGGACAAGGCCATCCGTTGGAATGCTAGCAGCACCCTTTAGACCTTTGTATAAAAGGATGAGCCTGCTGATTTTCCTCCTTTTCTTGAGAGACTACCATTTTAATTTTCCAAGTATTCCAGTCATGCTCCCCGTTTCAAAGCAGAAATTGCCTGTTACAAATCTAGCAGCTCTATTCTGAACTTTTTCAATTTCTTCGTTAAGGACGACTCCATTTGGGTCCCAGATACAACTGCCATATTCCAAGATTGGGCGAACAAGACCTTTATATGCTGCCTCTTTTACTTCCTGAGGACACTGATGAAGATTACGCCTCAGGAAACCAAGTGTTCTATTTGCCTACGCACACATGTTGCTAATATGAGTATTCCATCTCAAGTTGTGTGGGATTGTCACTACAAGGTATTTAATGGAGTCGACATTCTCGAGGACCGTTCCCTCTAAGGTGTAGGAAGCCTCAACTTTATTAGATCTCTTCCTAGTTATCTGCATAATGTTGCATTCAACTGGCTGAAATCTCATGCCCCATTTTCGGGCCCAACATCCTAATCTATCTATGTCATTCTGAAGTTTCAGCGAGTCATCTGTATCTCTAATTTCCCGGTAGCAAACACAGTCGTCTGCGAACAGTCTTATTTCTGAGTCAATGTCGGTGGAAATATCATTGACGTACAGGGAGAACAACAGCGGACCAAGAACAGTCCCTTGTGGGACTCCAGACAGAACTGGAGCCCACTCTGAAGATTCACCATTAACAACAACATGCTGTTTTCTGTAGCAAAGAAAGGAATCTATCCATTTGAGAGTCTCCCCCCCCCCAATTCCGTAACCAAATAACTTAGATTTAAGAAGTTCATGAGGTGGGGTGTCAAAAGCCTTCTCAAAGTCCAGAATAAATGTGTCCACTTGTCCCCCTTTGTCCAAGATTTTTGCCCAGTCATTAATAACTGTGCTCAGCTGAGTTTCACAACTATGCCTTTTCCTGAATGCATGTTGTCTGTCTGACAAAAGTTTATGTTCATTTAATTGGGCCATGATGTTCGAGCAGACTATATGTTCAAGCAATTTACACATAACACAAGTCAGAGACACAGGGCGATAATTACGGGCAAGAGCCCTATCTCCTTTTTTGAAGAGTGGACAAATGTTCGCTAAGAGCCATTCTTTGGGGATTTCAGCCGTATCAAGAGACTGTTGAAACAAGTGTGCAAAAACTGGACCTAACTCATTTGCTAGTTCCTTCAGGACTCTAGGATGAAGTTCATCAGGTCCTAAGGCTTTACTAGGGTTTAAGCCTTGAAGTAACTTGATTACTCCTGCAGCTGACACAACAATATTATCCATGAATGGGACCGATCTTCCAGTCAATGGAACCTCCGTGAACTCAGTTTGATCTGTGATCATGCGGGAAGTAATTTAAGTTCATAGCTCTCATTAAAGAGGTAAATTTAGCTACACTATTCTCTGCACCTTCTGTCGAGGAAATGATCAAATCGGGCAGGGGGAATCGGAACCTTTGTAAGCGTTAGTTTTTGCAATGAAGATAGATATATATATAAAGGTGTAAGAAGCTTTTTTCCTACAATAGACATTTTCAATTTCTTCTCGAAGGACCACTACTTGGAGGTCCCAGCTACAACTACGAGATTCCAAGATTGGGGCAAACAAGACTTTTACATGCTGCCTCGTTTACTTTTATGTCATAAGGACACTGATTAAGATTTCGCCTTATTAAGGAAACCAAATTAAGCGTTGTTTGCTTAGTACATTATGAGTCATATGTTGCTAATATGTGCAGTCCCACTAGTCGAAAAAGTCATGTGTGATGATAGTCATATACCTAGGTATTTGATGGAATCCAAGTTCTCGAGGACCGTATCCTCCAAGGTGTAAGAAGGCTCTTTTTTTTTGGGGGGGGGGGGGTTGGGGGGGGGGGGAGTCTCTATTTATTAATAATCTGCATAATATTGCATTAAACGGGCTGAAATCTCATACTCTATTTTCTTGTCGAATTTATCCTTCAGCAGTTTCGGTGAGTCACCTGCATCTATTATTTCCCCGTAGCAAAACATAGTCGTTTGCAAGTCTCATATTTCTGAGTCAATGTCAATGGAACTATCATTGATGTACGTGGAGAACAACAATGGACCAAGAACAGCCCTCTCTGGGGTTTAATCATTATGAATAACTCGGTGTTTTCTATAACAGAGAAAGGAATCCATCCATTTGAGAGTCCATCGACTCTGTCTGAATCTCATAGCCAAATGATTTTAGTAGGTCATGAGTGGACGTGTCAAATGCCTTCTCGAAGTCCAGAGCAAATGTGTCTACTTGTCACTATTTGTCTGTATCCAAGAGTTTTATCCAATCTTTAAATACTGTGCTAACGTTTTATCCAAACTTTGATTACTGTGCTCAGCTGAGAGTCACAGCTATGCCTTTTTCTGAATGAATATTAGACATCAGAATCAGAATTGTTACGGGTGACACGTCAAATGACATTCATACACCAGGACCTGTGATATGGGAAGTTAGTCCCTAGTTCTCACCAATGTGATAACTTTAGCTACACTATCCTCTGCACCTTCAGCAGTGGACATGATTGAATCAGGAAGGGCATTCCAATCTCTAATGGTTCGGGGGAAGAACAATTGTTTATAGATGTCATTTCTTGCAGTAGGGGTCTGAAACGCTAGTGAATGATGATTTCTTCAGTGCCTAGCTGGGGGAACAAGGTCAACTGTTGGAATGCTGGCAGCACCCTTTAGACCTTTGTATAAAAGTATGAGCCTACTGTCCCTTTTCCTTTTCTTGAGAGACTCCCATCTTAATTTTCCTAGAAATCCAGTCATGCTGACAGTTTCAAAGCCGTATAATTCCTTGTAACAAATCTAGCAGCTATATTTTGAACTTTTTCAATTTTTTAATTAAGGATCACTCCACTCGGGTCCCAGATGCAACTACCATATCCCGAGATTGGGCGAACAATCCCTTATATGCTGTCTCCTTCACATCCTGAGGACATTGATGAAGATTTTGCCTCAGGAAACCAAGTGTTCTATTCGCCTTTGTACACATGTTGCTAATGTGTATGTTCCATCTCAAATCGTTTGTGATTGTCACACCAAGGTATTTAATGGAATTCACATTTTTGAGCACCGTTCCATCTAAGGTGTATGAAGCCTCAATTTTATTTGTTCTCTTCCTAGTTATTTGCATAATATTGCATTTAACGGGCTGAAATCTCATGCCCCATATTCGTGCCCAACATCCTAATCTATCTATATCCTTCTGCAGTTTCATTGAGTGCTCTGTATCTCTAATTTCCCGATAGCAAAAAAAAAGTCTGCGAACAGTCTTGTTTCTGAGACAGTGTCAGTGGAAATATCGTTAATGTACAGGGAGAACAGCAGCGGACTAAGAACAGTCCCCTGCGGAACCACAGATAAAACTGGAGTCCATACTGAAGATTCAGCATTAACAACAACACGCTGTTTTCATTGGCAAAGGAAGGAATCTATCCATCTGAGAGTCTTCCCCCGCCCGAATTCCATAACCAAATAATTTGTATTTACATGTTCATGTTCCAGTCTTGAACATGATGTGTTAACATGATCATGGAGAAAACAGTCATGTTCCACAATTATGTCTGAACCCATACATCATCTATTTTATATGCACTCTGTATGCAGTTATTTATAACTGGTTTGCAGTTGTGACTTTTTTAGATTGCATTTGTCCTTTAAGCTTTCTTTTGAAATAAACTGCATTTAACCGCTTCTTCAAATGACATTTGAAAGCAGTAAAATAAAACTGCGAATTCACTGGATAAAACTGCATTTTTGCGTCATATATAAATGCAGTTTAATGCAGTTAATAAAAACTGTTTATTTTACAGGGCATTTTAACTGCTTTTGGTCCAAGTAGAAAAAATACTGCTTTTTAACTGCTTCTTACTGCATTTTTTACAATAAACTGCATTTTCACTGCAAAAAAACTAGTTTTTAGCAGTTTATTTAGCTAAGAGCATGCACTGGCATCATTTGCAGGGATGAGTGCCACAAAGTGCACCGTCCTAAGGATCGGGACGTTAACTTGAGGCCCCCTGTGCAGGAAGACCCTCCCCTGTGCAGGTTAATGAAGCGCTTTGGTGCAGTGGTAGCGCGCCGGATTTGTGATCGATAGGTTGCGGGTTCGAGCCTCACGCTGACCAAACTGTTGTGTCCTTGAGCGAGGCACTTCATCCACATTGCTTAAAAATTAAAATAAAAAAAAGTACTGGTCACCACCCAGGAAATCCTGCTCGTAATGCTCAGATTGAGTGAGCAGCAGTAATAGGAGAAAAAGTGTATGAAATGCACACCTGCGGTAGGCCTAATGGTCAAACGTGAACGACGCAGTACCAGTAGAAAGAAAGAAAGATCCCTATAGTAATTATATGATTACTGTGTAGGCTTTCATCCTGCAAACCTGGAGTGTACTCTTGAGTATGTAATGTACACCTGCGGTAATGGTCAAATTTGACCGACGCAGTATCAGCAGAAAGAACGGAAATGCGTTGTGTAAAGGAGTCTATATTCTACCTTGGTTGAAAATTTCATCAAGATAGATGCAAGTTTAATACCTTTATTCGTTTGTCAAAATTTACTCCCGACTTTTACCCCCGACCGTCACTCCCGGCTTTTATACTTTCCCCGCTAAAATACGTCACTTCCTTTCGAAAACTACAGAAGACAGCGTCTGCATATTTCAACCCCCCCCCCCCCCCCCAAAAAAAAAAAACAAATTCAATCAAATTTTGGCCGTTTCAAGGATAACAACAACTATTTGAAGATAGATATCAACTATACATAGCAAATTGAGAAATTACTAGGTTAGTGCAATAGTAATTTTTGGTTATAAGCAATAACGTACGGTCATTACACTTGCGACATCAGTTTTCGTGGTATTTATTTTTTTTGTTAACTGTCGGACCCATCAATGGGTGGGTCCGAGGTTAACTGGATCATGGAAAATTGTTTTCTTTTGGAAGTTATTTGCCTGGCTTTAATTGTTTTCCAAACCGTCATTTTAAGTCTATGGAGTACTCGAAGGTAAGAATTTGCTCCCTGGGAGCAAATTCTTTTCTTGCTCCCTAGAGCAAATTCTTTCGGTATGTACAAACATTGGATCGGACCCAATTACCGGATCGGACCCTACTTGTTAGGGCTGTAATCATACAGTCACCCCTAATCCGAGCCTTCTCTGACGTTCTAAAAGCCTTTTTTTTATTTTTTGATTTGGCGGCTGGTCACTACAGCCAGATATCTTGGGTTAAGTCACCCCACGATATGATATGTATCACGATACATGCCTCACGATACTACTATGGCCCTTTCAAGATCATTTCACTTATATCGAGCCTATTGTTAATCAGAGGTGGCAAATACCGGCATACCCACAGAAAAACCACGTAACCTTCAGTTACAGAACTTGGGGCCTCACATGTGGACCGAACCAGACTCAAAGACCTGATGATTTAGAGTCAGGGCTCTTATCCACAAGGTCACATGCCTGTGTTAAACTACGATTACCAAGAAAATTGCAATGATGACTTTTAAAGTAACCAGAAGGCAACTTGGCAGGCGACAGTTGTGAGTCGCATCTTTAGGGATTAAAACATATGTTGCTAGTTCTTATTGCTATCGTGTCAGTGAGGCATATCTAACAAGAACCCCCCCCCCCCCCAAAAAAAAAACCACAAGAACCAACACGAAGATAGAATATCAATATTTAATTATCGTTGTTACTAAGGGGCTATGCATGAAAATAGCATATCTTACAATGAGTGTCTCATGCTTGATACCATAAAAAGCAATATTTTTATTTTCTTACCAAGTTAATAGATGTACATTTATTTTTATCCCCGTAAACAAACTTTTATATACTAAAAGTAGGTTAATCAGGGATTTTCCTACCCTTCAAAATCAGGGTCCAGTGGCCGCTGGGTTTGGGAAAAACAGCTCGCTAATATTTATATTTGGGAATTTAAATCAGCTGTAACTTTGTCAATTTTTGTTCAATTTTCATGATTTTGTTATCAAAATGTAGCACATCATCAGAAATTGGGAAATCTGTTATAAAGTTTGGGAATATCTGTCTCTAAATTGGGAAAAATTGGGGTCGATTATCGGCCCCAAAGTTGCACTAGGAAAATCCCTGGGTTTACAGTTAGTATACGTCATTTTTGTATTTCTGCTTAAAGGCATAGATTGAAGGTACTCATTAGAAAGGTCTCGTCAAGGCCTTTCTAATGAGTATCAAAGCCGAGACGGTTCTAACGAGTATCTACGATCTATTTTTAGCAGATTTGTAAAAAATGTCAGACATCTTATCTGAAAAATTAATTCATTATGTTTGTGGTATAATTTTCAATATACTTTACCAGACATTTTTGTAATGGCACGCGCGCATGCACATACAACCCATAAAGGCAAATCATTTGCATATGCAGAGACGCCATGGCGGGGGGGGGGGGGGGGGGGTATTAAAACAGCTTAGAGGAAAGTGGTGTGAGTCAGACCATATAAACCCTATTGGTTTCATTGGGTGGCAGGGCTTGAGAAGTCATTTCATCTCAATGTCGGTAAAAGTGCCAAAACATTGGAAGCAATGTTTCAAAAATGACCTATACAGTCTTGATGGGGATGTTAAACCTCAAATCAAACAAACAAACAGTAATGGTCATGGTTTTGCAGTTAGCAGGTGATGATGAACATCTGAGAATTAGTTCAAATTTTGTATGTTCAAGGCTTCTTATCATTTTGGATCATTGAATCGTGTTCAAGGCCTCTTGGGATCATTGAGACATGTTCAAGGCTTCTGGTCCTTTGAGATCATTGAGTTCATTTAGAACTATTTTGAAAATAGAGTTCTGCTTAAGCCATTGCCAGAGGGCATGGCCGGTGTTGACATTTAAGTACTGGTCATGAACAGACTTAAAACAAGAGGCCCATGGGCCACAATGCTCACCAGAGCTCAAGTGGGCACTGCCCACTGGCAGCTATGTATGGTTTCAGGTTTTAATTTATTGATAATAAAGTCTCCCAAACAAACCCCGATTTCCAAATGAGCACCCATGTGGACTCTGTATCTGAAATATTAGAACTTTCATGAGGAGGAGGGATGAGACATGGACCCAACAGAGCCCAGGTTGGTATCACTGAATCCATCTTAAGGAACAAGAAAATATATGGTTTAGGGGTTTGGGATGTGTACAGTTCCTGAGATATAAGGCCTTTTAAGCTGTGGAGGGTTGGAGCATGGCCCTTGCAGACCCCAGGAAAGCCAAGATTGTTGCCGCTGAATGTGTCTTATCATGATGATGATGATTTCGTGTTTAATGACGCGTCAAGTAGAAGTCAAACAAAGATCAGGAATAAGGCTGACATGATTAATCGCATTTATAATCGATTAATCGATCGATAAATTCCACAAAAATGATTATCATTTCTGATTTGCTTTTAATCGATTACTTGAGAGGTACAATTTAATACCCAAAGTTATGCCTAAAATAGCTGGATGAGTGGCAAACAGTGCAGACCCTGATGAGACGCCGCATGATGCAGCGTCTCATCTGGGTCTACACTGTTTGCCCAGGCCTGTCTGTTCAAATATACATATGGAAAGTGCAACATATGGTAAGAGTTATGCTCAGACAGAAAGCCAGACAGGTAAAATTATGACAAAAACCTTAGCGATTACTAATCGATTATCGATCACAATGGCAGGACTGATAATCGATTATCTTTTCAACTCCGATTAGCCAGCCCTAATCAGGAATCGATACAATTAACTTACTCCACCCACCAAAGACACCAAAGGGAAAGAAACACAAACATGAAGCGACCAGACCATAATGGAAACCTAAACAAAGGATGGCCATAAGTACAGTTACTTTCCCACAAAATGGCCAAATGGCCATCCAAAATAAAAAAGACACAAGGGATACACACAGTAAGTAGTAACAAACAACAACATTAATGAACCGCCACAGAAGAACCGCCTTGGAACGGTCAGTAGAAAGAATTCCACTGGGGGGCGCTTAAATCGATTTTACGTGGCCACAATCCTCGCCCTTACTTCCGTCGCGATTTAGACATATAATTTGTTCAGTCCACATGAAGGCCTCCTAACTCAACAGTGCAACATCTCCGTGAAAACAAATAATCAAATAACCACAGAGGTGAGAAACAGTGAGGTCTCGACAGCAAGAAACCACTGAAATGCTGGAGCAAAAAAAAAACCAACAGTTAGACTCCGATGGGCCCAACCAGAGACAGAGCATCAGGCACCAACCAACATTACCAAGAATTAGATCTCTCTAAAGCTCTCTCAATTAACATACATGTATTGTTTATTTGTATTGGCGTTAAACAGCCCCAGTCAACACTATTAGCTCATTTATGAGCCTGTCAGTTTACCTATCCCAGCTTTCCTGGGCAGGCTCAAAGGTAAGCAGTTAACCAGTACAGTGCACATTTATTCGCCAGAAACTGACAACTGCCCCTCTTGAATCAGCGGAAGGGAGAGTATGACGGTACAAAAGATTCCATGATCAGTCTCCACGAAAGAAGGTTGCTGACCCTGGCAGGTATCGAACCCATGTCCTGATCACCAGTCAGATGCACATCCGACTGAGCTACCGAGGCCGGCAACATACATGTTTTGAGAAATGGTTTAAGTTTTAGAACTCATATTGTACATACCATATTCGCCCTAATTACCACACATGCTCCTATAAGCGCACACCAAAGCTATTTTTGAAAAGGAAATGCATAAGCCCACACTTTACAGTAATCTCCCCTTGAAGGTCTCATAGTAAATCTATAAAAACTTACCATTATTTCTTCCAACAGTGAAGGCAATGCTTAAGTATCTTTTTCCGTCCCATTAAATATCAGTATGCATCATCTTGGAAGCTGTTGTTTTCGTATCAAGTGTGCGCTAATTAGGTAGATTTTTCCCCATGATTTTATGACACGATTTTGAAAAAACTAAGCGCACGGTGCGGTAATTAGGGCGAATACGGTATTTACTATAAAACAATGCTTTCTTATTTGGGAAATTTCTTTCTCAGCTTGGGAATCAATACCTACTTTTTCAATTTTGGCATAAGGAATGGGTCCTTTTTGGAGACAATGATATATAAGCAGAAAAATCCCTGTTAACAGTACAAAAACTTTTTCCAGTATGAACAAGGGCAGTTCTGTTAAAATGGATGGACTCTGCCCATTAACAATCCCAAACAACTCATCCCCATTACAATGTGTATACAAAATTTGAAAAAATTACATGAATAAATAATCAAGTTATCAATCGGAATTGGTGCAGATGGAAGGACAGACAACAGGGAGTATAACATAATACCCCGGCCACTACTATAATACTCCATATTCCCTTTTATATTGTGTACATATTTAATTAACTGTAGATGATAAGCACTGTTAATTTAATGACTTTATCATTTGACGTCGCGTCCGAGAGTGTAATAACGCCATGTGAAAATTTTGATTATCCACTAGTGGATTAAATATGCAAATTATTTAGATATACCCAATAACGTTACATGTATGATGTCCTTAACGACATTGCACTTACTAATAGCGGAATATGGACACTTGTTAAACCATCGTCAATAAAATGCATTTTAAATGTCATTGACAAATAGAATCTTGCATTCTTGCTCAAGAATTATTGAATTTATTAGACGCGTCGAAGAAAAGGGATGAAAAAGCATCGCATTTTATCCCTTTTCCTCAACTCGTTTAATAAATTCAACAATACATAAACACTCATGTAAGATCCTCTATTTAAATATGGTACCCTAAATGAACAAAGAATACTGTAAAATTTTACAAAATTTTACAAAATCTTATTATTTTTTTTTTCAGATGTCATACAGAGGAAATTGCCTTATATCACACCAATGATGATCTGGGTTAAAGCTACATGGAATATTGTGAAACACTCGAGGAGAACAGGATCGAATCTGGCAGAGGGACAGCGAAAAACTACATACTCAGTGCATTTACAGAAAACACCTATAGTGATGTTCAAATTTAATGAATCCATTGACCCACGCGACTTCAGTGATGTTGATATAAACAATGGTTGTCTATAATATGATTGGAGAGTGGTGATGTTATATGGCACCAACAACACCATTTGCTTTTAGTAGGAAGACTGCGTGTTTCTTCTTTCATTTTAGCCATTAAACATGATTTTTGGTCATATGACTGATGGATGGGAAATATACATATTAAATATAAGTAATAAGAATAATTAATTTAACCGACATCAAATTAGGAACGGTCATGAGGAAAGTTTAAGTGAGATAGCCAGCAAAAAGCTCTGACGTAGATTGCAAACATACAAGTGTGTGTGGCTAGCTGTCAATCAGAATTTGCTGAAAATGAGGTTTAAACTGCAGAACTTACATTGTAAATAAAACTAAAATGGAATTGGTTAATTTGTGTAATTTTGATTTGATATGAATCAAATTTGGGTATAATTTCAGCCAAAACTTGAAGGGCTAATAAAAGTATTTTGAATTTGGTTATGATTAAGTTCAGTACATTGATATAGAGCTCTATGCTCTTGATCATTCTTTCAAAACATTGTGATTAACTAATTACTCAGTCTGGCCACGATGTGCTTGAAAGCTATATATTCAAAATATTTATTGGTTTGGCAACATGGTTTTCTCCCAATGATATTATACTTAGTTGTGTCTCTGTGGATCCTGCGAAAAAGACCACTGAGTTCATGGACAATGTCCATTGTGTCCACGGACAATGTCCACTGAATCCACGGACGATGTCCACTGAATCCATTGACATTGTCCACGGACAATGTCCACTGAGTCCACGGACAATGTCCACTGAATCCACGGATAATGTCCATTGAGTCCATGGACATTGTCCAAAGACATCATCCATGGACTCAGTGGACATTGTCCAGTCCAGTCAGCCTGGACTTTGTCCCTGGACTCAGCGGACATTGTCCACTGACTCTGTGGACATCGTCCATGGACTCAGTGGACATTGTCCATGGATTCAGTGGACTTTGTCCAGTCCAGTCACCATGGACATTGTCCATGGGCTCAGTGGACAATGTCCATGAACTTAGTTCCAATACTCCAGCCGGACATTGTCCACTGAGTCCATGGACTTTCTACAGACGGTGGGGTACCTGTTTTTTTTTTCCAAGAGAGGATAAGAGAGACCCTATTTTAGAAATTTACTGCACCTTCGAGGAATTTGAACAGGTAGTTTTGTTATTGCCTCAGACTATTTAGAATAGAATTTAATTTTTTTGAACTTCCAACATATAAAGTAAGCAGAAGGCGATGTCACTGGTTTTCGGAAATGGACGTTGAGGAAATGGAACAAAAAAAAATCTGTATTGGAATAAGGTCATGCAGACCTACTTTATATTTAAGACATATATTTTGTTAAAAAGACGTTCTTAGAAAACCGATGCTTATTTTTTGACTAATCTGAAGTATCCTTCCATTTCACATCACTTTTTCGCTCACCTGAGCCTTTAGGCTCATAGGTGAGCTTATAGTATAGCCATGGTCCGTCGTCCGTCCGTCCGTCCGTCCGTCCACCATTTTCAAAGATCTTCTTCTCCTATACTGCAGGGCCAATCAAAGCCAAATTTCATATGGAGCCTCAGTGGGATGGGGGAACGAAAATTTGTTCGCGGGGTCTGGATCACATGACCAAGATGGCCGCCATGCCCATATATGGTAAAAAGCCTTCAAAAATCTTCTTCTCCAGAACCATAAGGCCAGTGGCCTTGAAACTTGGCATGTAGCATATGGTACTCGGGCCCATCATGGTTTGTACAAATGGTGACCCTGGGTTGACCTTGACCTATTTTACAGCAATGTCAAATTTGTCGACTTAGGCTTTTGCATGGGGCAAAGTGAAAATAATGGATTTATAGGAAACCATTGAAGACAGTGTCACCAAAATTTGTAGATCAGGTAAAGTAACTGAATACATGAATGTATATGGATCAGAAAGGTCAAGGTCATTCATTGGCCTTGTTCGCGGGTCTGGATCACATGACCAAGATGGCCGCCATGCCCATATATGGTAAAAAGCCTTCAAAAATCTTCTCCAGAACCATAATGCCAGTGGCTTTGAAACTTGGCATGTAGCATATGGTACTCGGGCCCATTATGGTTTGTACAAATGGTGACCCTGGGTTGACCTTGACCTATTTTACAGCAATGTCAAATTTTCCGACTTAGGCTTTTGCATGGGGCAAAGTGAAAATAATGGATTTATAGGAAACCATTGAAGACAGTGTCAACAAAATTTGTAGATCAGGTAAAGTAATTGAATACATGAAGATCTATGGGTCAGAAAGGTCAAGGTCATTCATTGGCCTTAGACCAAGGTCATTTAGGATCCATATTTCAAACATTTTTTTCTCCAAAACTGCTGAGCCAATTTAAGTAAAATTTAATATGGAGCCTTTGTGAGTTGAACAAATGAAAAAATGCCAATACGGTCTAGATCACATGACCAAAATGGCCGTCACGCCCATATATGGTAAAAAGCCTTAAAAATTCTTCTCCAGAACCGTAAGGCCAATGGCCTTGAAACTTGGCATGTAGCATATGGTACTCAGGCCCATCATAGTTTGTACAAATGGTGACCCTAAGTTGACCTTGACCTATTTTACAGCAATGTCAAATTTGCCGACTTAGGCTTTTGCATGGGAAAAAGTGAAAATAATGGATTTTTAGGAAACCATTGAAGACACTGTCACCAAAATTAGTAGATAAGGTAAAGTAGCTGAATACATGAAGATCTATGTGTAAGAAAGGTCAAGGTCATTAATTGACCTTAGACCAAGGTCACGCAGGTTCCATATTTCAAACATTTTTTCTCAGAAACTACTGAGCCAATTGAAGTGAAATTCGATATGGAGCCTTTGGGAGTTGAACAAATGAAAAGCTGCCAATATGGTCTAGATCACATGACCAAGATGGCCACCACGCCCATATATGGTAAAAACACTTCGAAATTCTTCTTCTCAAGAACCGTAAGGCCAATGGCCTTGAAACTTGGCATGTAGCATATGGTACTCGGGCCTATCATAATTTGTTCAAATGGTGACCCTGGGTTGAACTTGACCTATTTTACAGTAATGTCAAATATGCTGACTTAGGCTTTTGCATAGGAAAAAGTGAAAATAATGGATTTTTAGCTCACCTGAGCCTTTAGGCTCAGAGGTGAGCTTATAGTATAGCCATGGTCCGTCGTCCATCTGTCCGTCCGTCCACCATTTTCAAAGATCTTCTTCTCCTATACTGCAGGGCCAATCAAAGCTAAATTTCATATGGAGCCTCAGTGGGATGGGGGAACGAAAGTTTGTTCGCGGGGTCTGGATCACATGACCAAGATGGCCGCCATGCCCATATATGGTAAAAAGCCTTCAAAAATCTTCTTCTCCAGAACCATAAGGCCAGTGGCCTTGAAACTTGGCATGTAGCATATGGTACTCAGGCCCATCATGGTTTGTACAAATGGTGACCCTGGGTTGACCTTGACCTATTTTACAGCAATGTCAAATTTGCCGACTTAGGCTTTTGCATTGGGCAAAGTGAAAATTGGAACAAGTTTTCTTTTTGTTTCATTTGCTTCTGTATACAGTATACCATTTATGTCCAATGGACAGTTCCTCATATTTTCCCTTTCTGTGAGCCAGGCACCGAGGTTATATAAACTTTTTTTCACGCTCAACTCACTTCAGCATGAAATTTACCCTGCTCATAAGTTTTAAAATGCCAACAAATATTGAGATGGCATTTTAAAATTTATGAGCAGGGTAAATGACATTTTCTGCTGATCTAAGTAGGAAAATTGTCACCATACAGGTGAGCGGTTCAGGACCACTGGTCCTCTGGTTTATCAGACCTAAACCAAAATATTTAGTGATACAAATTAGTACTTCAGATCTAGAGTAGGTAACCTTACGTTACTATTTTAAATTAAAATTGTTAGTCCACTGATTATACTCTAAAAATTGGGTTTATTTGCTGAAACAGCTGGGTTTTTTGTGGGGGGGGGGGGGGGGGATAGGGGGTTGTGGCACCAAACAGCTGGCGATAGAATGGCAGACAGTTCAGACCCTGATCGGACGAGTAACAGGCAGTAATGGCCATTAAAAATCAGTAATGTAATGCCCATTAATTATGTTAACAAACAAGAATAATGGCCATTACTTCCCTTTCTGATTTAAATGGCCATTACTTTTCTGGAGAAAAACAATAATGGCCATTACTTTCCTCACCTTTTTAATGCCCATTAATGCTGATTTTAATGGCCATTAGTTCCTGGCAAATTAATGCCCATTACTGTTTCCTTTAGTTTTAATGGCCATTAACTTTCTGGAAAAATTAATGGTGGTGTAATTATGGCCATTAATTATTTGGGTTTGTCTGTGTTAATGGCCATTAATAATATTATTAATGGTCATTAATGCAACACAAAAATCAACATTAATGGCAATTAAAAAGGGCATTATTCCTGAATTTATGGCCATTAAAGATTAATGCCCATCAAAAATCCATTAATTATGGTTCTATTCATGGCCAAAATATTTAACGGCCATGAAAAATCATTGAATTGGTGGGCATTAAATATGTTAAAAAATAACTTTAATGGGGTAAATTAATGGCCATTATTTTAGTTACTTGCCACTATTTAACAACATTTTAATGCCCATTAATATCTTTAAAGTAATGGTATTTTAATGGTGTGTTTTTAATGGTATTTTAACATTTTTAACTATTTTCACTACCATTTCCCATTAAAAAAGGCCATTAATTGAACCATAATTAATGGATTTTTAATGGCTTATTTTAATGGTGCTATTAATGGGAAATTAATGGGTATTTTTGCAGTAGTGATACATTACAATGGGCACAAATTACCAAAATGACAAAGGGCCATAACTCACTAAGTATTTTTCGGAATTTTGTCATAAGTTAACCAGTTCATCTACTAATCACCAACAATCTATTCACCAACTTTCAAGGCTCTAGCTCCAATAATTTTTGAGATATTTTGCTGACAAGATTTTATTAAAAAACTTTCAACGGGCAATAACTCTTGAAAGGGGCATATTCCGGACGAGAAAAAAAATACGTGTCAGCTAATTTTCCATGAGGAATCCATATATGAAATTTCAAAACCCTAGCATACACGGTTCTAAAGTTATGCTATGCATCACTTTTAGCATACATTACAATGGGCACAAATTACCAAAATGACAAAGGGCCATAACTCACAAAGTATTTTTCGGAATTTTGTCAAAAGTTAATCAGTTCATCTACTCATCACCATCAATATATTCACCAACTTTCAAGGCTCTAGCTCCAATAGTTTTTGAGATATCTTGCTGACAAGATTTTATTAAAAAAAAAATTCAAAGGGCAATAACTCTTGAAGGGGGCATAATCCTGACGAGAAAAAAAATATGCGTAAGCTAATTTTCCATGAGGAATCCATATATGAAATTTCAAAACCCTAGCATACACGGTTCTTTAGTTATGCTATGCATCAAAAGCATAACTGACGGACGAACGGACAAACGAACCAGAACCAATATGCCCCTCCAACTTTTTCAAAGTTGGGGGCATAATAAGAAAGTTATTGACAGAACACAAAAAAGGCCCTGTTTTTACCTTTAACCTCTATCTATGACCTTGACCTTTCAGGTATTAAACTGGGTCATGCGTGCAACACATCATCTCATGGTGGTTAACATTTCTGCCTAGCAATTTCAAAATCCATCTAAAAATAAGAAAGTTATTGACCAAACACGAAAAAAGGCCCCTTTTTTACCTTTGACCTCTATGTATGACCTTGACATTTTAGGTACCAGACTGAATCATGCATGCAACACATCGTCCCATGATAGTTAAAATGTTTGCCAAGTAACTTCAAATTCTTTTAAAAATAGGCAAGTTATTGACAAAACCCGAAAAAAGGCCCCTTTTTTACCTTTGACCTTTAAGTATGACCTTGACCTTTGAGGTACCAACCTGGGTCATGCGCTTAACACATCGCCTTATATTGGTTCACATTTCTGCCATGTGATTTCAAAATCCATCTCAAAATAAGAAAGTAATTGACCAAATACGAAATAAAGGCCCACTTTTTGACCTTTGACCTCTAAGTATGACCTTGACCTTTGAGGTACCGACCTGCCTCATGAGCACCACACATCGTCTCATGATTGTTAATAAGTATGCCAAGTAATTTTAAAATCCATCTCAAAATTATAAAGTTATTGACCAAATACGAAAAAAAGGCCCCTTTTTTGACCTTTGACCTCTAAGTATGACCTTGACCTTTGAGGAACCGACCTGCCTCATGCGCACCACACATTGTCTTATGGTTGTTAATAATTATGCCAAGTAATTTTAAAATCCATCTCAAGATAAGAAAGTTATTGACCAAATACGAAAACCAGAGGACCAGTGGTCCTGAACCGCTCACCTGTCTGGTGACAATTTTCCTACTTAGATCAGCAGAAAATGTCATTTACCCTGCTCATAAATTTTAAAATGCCATCTCAATATTTGTTGGCATTACTTATGAGCAGGGTAAATTTCATGCTGAAGTGAGTTGAGCGTGAAAAAAGTTTTATAACCTCGGTGCCTGGCTAACAGAAAGGGAAAATATGAGGAACTGTCCATTGGACATAAATGAAATCAATTTGAAATAGACAATTGTGTTGCGAAAATCTGCATTGCGGCCGACGGAGTATTGAGGTGCAACGAACTACCGAAAAAAGAGACAACCAAGACAGTTCACCTTTACGGAAATATTAAGAAAAGTAACAACTGTGACATGAAATGGCCATACACTCCCAAGTTTGTTTTTTTTCGGTAAAAATCCAACTTTTTAGGATCTGAATCCAACTTTTTAGGATTTGAATCAAACTTTTCAGATTTGAATCCAACTTTTATCATGGATGGATTCTTGAACTCCTGTTTTCAAAATCCTAGTGAGAACTCTGCTGCATATAAAATTGATGAAAAGCATTTAGCCGTGTATCCAGACCACACCTCGGGAAGGCGCTTTAAAAATTTGTGGTGTTACAAATATGTGCAATAAATCAATTAAAAATATAAAAATATCATCAATTTAAAATCAAAACAAAACACGTGATTCTCAACTCTCAACATTATCCCTAAGATGCTGATGGTGCCAGTCGTCATCCCAGCTCCTCTCCTTCATTTGTAATTACAAATACATGGGCTGTCGTGTACACTTCTCGCCCTTTTTCAACACTCGATTGATTCCATAAATAGCTACGGGACAAAAAAAATGCTTCAGACTGGTCCCCTTTTTGTCTATTTTCAAGTAGAAAATAATAAAAAGAAAACAATAAAACCAACGTTTAAAACTATAAACAGCCTTTATTTATTTATTTTTATTAAACTCTGCACAAAATCAAATAGTTATAAGAAAAATATATAAATATATAGTCGTGGTGGCTATCTTGGTCATGTGACCTAGACCATATTGGCAACTTTTCATCTTGGTCATGTGATCTAGACCGTATTGGCATTTTTTCATTTGTTCAACTCACAAAGGCTCCATATTAAATTTCATTTAAATTGGCTCAGCAGTTTTGGAGAAAAAAATATCTGAAATATGGATCCTGAATGACCTTGGTCTAAGGCCAATGAATGACCTTGACCTTTCTCACCCATAGATCTTCATGTATTCAGTTACTTTACCTGATCTACAAATTTTGGTGACACTGTCTTCAATGGTTTTCTATAAATCCATTATTTTCACTTTGCCCCATGCAAAAGCCTAAGTCGGCAAATTTGACATTGATTGGCCCTGCAGTATAGGAGAAGATCTTTGAAAATGGTGGACGGACGGACGACGGACCATGTCTATACTATAAGCTCAATATGAGCCTAAAGGCTCAGGTGAGCTAAAAATCCGTTATTTTCACTTTTTCCTATGCAAAAGCTTAAGTCAGCATATTTGACATTACTGTAAAATAGGTCAAGTTCAACCCAGGGTCACCGTTTGAACAAATTATGATAGGCCCGAGTACCATATGCTACATGCCAAGTTTCAAGGCCATTGGCCTTACGGTTCTTGAGAAGAAGAATTTCGAAGTGTTTTTACCATATATGGGTGTGGTGGCCATCTTGGTCATGTGATCTAGACCATATTGGCAGCTTTTCATTTGTTCAACTCCCAAAGGCTCCATATTGAATTTCACTTCAATTGGCTCAGTAGTTTCTGAGAAAAAATGTTTGAAATATGGAACCTGCGTGACCTTGGTCTAAGGTCAATTAATGACCTTGACCTTTCTTACACATAGATGTTCATGTATTCAGCTACTTTACCTTATCTACTAATTTTGGTGACACTGTCTTCAATGTTTCCTAAAAATCCATTATTTTCACTTTTTCCCATGCAAAAGCCTAAGTCGGCAAATTTGACATTGCTGTAAAATAGGTCAAGGTCAACTCAGGGTCACCATTTGTACAAACTATGATGGGCCTGAGGACCATATGCTACATGCCAAGTTTCAAGGCCATTGGCCTTACGGTTCTGGAGGAGAAGAATTTTTAAGGCTTTTTACCATATATGGGCGTGACGGCCATTTTGGTCATGTGATCTAGACCGTATTGGTATTTTTTCATTTGTTCAACTCACAAAGGCTCCATATTAAATTTTACTTAAATTGGCTCAGCAGTTTTGGAGAAAAAAAATGTTTGAAATATGGATCCTGAATGACCTTGGTCTAAGGCCAATGAATGACCTTGACCTTTATCACCCATAGATCTTCATGTATTCAATTACTTTACCTGATCTACAAATTTTGTTGACACTGTCTTCAATGGTTTCCTATAAATCCATTATTTTCACTTTGCCCCATGCAAAAGCCTAAGTCGGAAAATTTGACATTGCTGTAAAATAGGTCAAGGTCAACCCAGGGTCACCATTTGTACAAACCATGATGGGCCCGAGTACCATATGCTACATGCCAAGTTTCAAAGCCACTGGCCTTATGGTTCTGGAGAAGAAGATTTTTGAAGGCTTTTTACCATATATGGGCATGGCGGCCATCTTGGTCATGTGATCCAGACCCGCAAACAAGGCCAATGAATGACCTTGACCTTTCTGATCCATATACATTCATGTATTCAGTTACTTTACCTGATCTACAAATTTTGGTGACACTGTCTTCAATGGTTTCTTATAAATCCATTATTTTCACTTTGCCCCATGCAAAAGCCTAAGTCGACAAATTTGACATTGCTGTAAAATAGGTCAAGGTCAACCCAGGGTCACCATTTGTACAAACCATGATGGGCCCGAGTACCATATGCTACATGCCAAGTTTCAAGGCCACTGGCCTTATGGTTCTGGAGAAGAAGATTTTTGAAGGCTTTTTACCATATATGGGCATGGCGGCCATCTCGGTCATGTGATCCAGACCCCGCGAACAAACTTTTGTTCCCCCATCCCACTGAGGCTCCATATGAAATTTGGCTTTGATTGGCCCTGCAGTATAGGAGAAGAAGATCTTTGAAAATGGTGGACGGACGACGGACGGACGGACGACGGACCATGGCTATACTATAAGCTCACCTATGAGCCTAAAGGCTCAGGTGAGCTAAAAAGGCCCCTTTTTTGACCTTTGACCTCTAAGCATGACCTTGACCTTTGAGGTACCGACCTGCCTCATGCGCACCACACATCGTCTTATGGTTGTTAATATTTCTGCCTAGTAATTTTAAAATCCATCAAAAAACTAGACAAAAGTGCCCAGTGGGGCACGTATACCCCCGGCCAGTGCCGAACTATGAAGGGAAATAACTCTAAAAGGCCTGACCCCTTGGCCCTTATTTTCTTTCCCACAATACAAGTAGTCATACTGATCATGTGTAGAAAATTTCAAGTTTCTATGTGAAGCAGTTCCTGAGATATCTTTGACACAAAATAATTGTTTACGGACAGACAGACGGAAAAGACAAAAACTATATACCCCCATGGCATACGCCGGGGGTATAATAAGAAAGTTATTGACCGGACAGGATCTGCCCATACATATATACATACCAACAAACCTCCAAGGGAGATAATTCAAAAAGTATAAATGCGAGAGTTATGGTTCTTGCGCACTGCACGTCGTCTAATGCTGATTAATATTTATACGAAGTTTCGTGAAGATAGCTCTAACGGTTTTCAAGTTACAGAGCGGACACGAATGTGTGACAGACAGACGGACAGACAGACAGACAGACAGACAGACGCCCGGGGGAAAAACAATATGTCTCTCCGAAAAAATTTTTTTCGGGGGAGACATAATGATAGCTCCGCCAAGTCAATCTTATCTGCAGCTACTATACCAAAACAAGAGCTGTCGCCAAACAGCATAGCTCGCCTGTTTCGCGCCTTCAAGATATAAGGTAAAATTACTGAACCATGAAATATAGGTCACACACACCAAGATACATTTTGAGGTCAGTGATCAGGTCACATGGAACATATATGCCAGATATTACATTTCAGAATCACAATGTGTATGAATTGTAAGGCAAAATCAATGAACCATGAAAATAAGTCTCACTGACCTAGATATATTTCTATGACAATCATCTGGTCACATGGAACTTTAATTCAGGACTGAAGTTTCTAAAAAAAAAAATAGAATTCAATTTGGCAGTCAATGAATCATGAAATTTAGGTCACACTGACCAAGATATAATTTCGAGGTCAATCATGGGGTCACAGGGAATAAATAATCCAGGCATGATGTTTCTTCATGAAAAAGTATTCAATATAATAGGCAAATCACTGAACCATGAAATATAGGTCACAGTGACCTAGATATATTTTGAGGTAAATCATGGGATCACATGGAACTAATAACCCAGGTATGACATTTCTCCATCAAATAGTAATAAAGATAATAGGGAAAATCACTGAACCATGAACTATTGGTCACAATAACCTAGATTTATTTTGTGGTCAATAATCAGGTCACATGGAATAAATAATCCAGGTGTAACATTTCTTCATCAAATAGTATTCAAGATGATAGACAAAATCACTGAACCAAGAAATATAGGTCACAGTGACCTAGACATATTTTGAGGTCAAGCATGGGGTCACATGGGACTAATAACCCAGGTATGACATTTCTCCATCAAATAATATTCAAGATAATAGGCAAAATCACTGAACCATGAAATATAGGTTACACTGACCTAGCTATATTTTGAGGTCAATCATGGGGTCACATGGAACTAATAACCCAGGTATGACATTTCTCCATCAAAAAGTATTCCAGATAAAAGACAAAACCACTGAACCATGAAATATCTATGGTCACACTGACCTAGTTATATTTTGGGGTCAATTATCGGGTCACATGGAACTTATAATCCAAGTATGACATTCTGCACCAAATAGTATTTGAGATAATAGGCAAAATCACTGAGCCATGAAATATAGGTCACACTGACCAGATGTAGTTTGCGGTCAATTATCGGGTCATATGGAACTAATAATCCAGGTATGACATTTATCCATCAAATAGTATTCGAGATAATAGTCAAAATCACTGAACCATGAAATATAGGTCACAGTGACCTACACTTGCTGGTGTCTGGGAATGTGTGGCGGCCGTAAAAAGTCTCCCTGCCCTACATCATAGTGTGGTTTATATTTTCTTGTCCTTTGGGATTATTGATTCCATTGTGGAATTTTGAAAATATTTGAGGGTCACTGATGAGGCCAAATTGGCCGAAACTAGCTAGTCTGGCCCAGAAAGCATGTACACTCTATTTTACAGTTCTGTGGTGTATTCCTTGCTTCCAAAGGATAACCCTTTCTAGAACATATTTCTCATGATGTTACTTAGTACTATAAAGATCCAAAGTTTTGGGACAGACAGTGTAGACCTTGATCAGACTGCTCCCAAAGGAGCAGTCAGATCAGGGTCTACACTGTTTGCCATTCTATCTGCACTTCTTGCTGGACTCTGAAACAAATTTTTTAAAATTATAGAAGAATTAAAGCAAGTCCCCTGATGGTGTCTGATTTTTTTTACGATTTTTTTTTTGCGGTAATTTATTTATGGTCATGAAGAACTTACCAGAACTTGACCAGGTCTGTTCAAGGGTAACAATTCAACATCTTTGGTGTTTGTGGCTGTCAGTTTCCAGTCAGAGATTTCAAACTCTGTCTCAGTGTTTCCATGAATGAGCACCTGCACATATTTCCTTGAATAAAACAAAGCAAAATAATCTGTTCAGAAAAACAATCAGGAATTCCAATGCACTTATATATTCATGTGTAATGGGACATCTGATCGGATTACGCCATAACTTTGTGACAGTATATTCTATGATATACTGTCAGAAACCCGATATCATCATGTAACGTAACTTTTCATTGGCTGGTATTCAGTTTTACGCAGCTCACTGTACTTGCCGGTTTGGGCAAAAAAACACACAATTTTTAAAACAAAACAAGTGAATAAGTGCATTAGAATGTACTGAAAATTGTCATTTGGAGAGATAAATCATCAGTTTTACGGTCACAAATTCCATTTTAAATGAAATTTCTGACTGTAAAACCACCGATTTACCTCCCCAAATGACAATTTTGAATAGTTATCCCCTAATTAATGAGCCATCTCATGAGTATAACAAAACCAACTGCATGGCAGACCAGCAAAGGCTAATGTGAGCCTGTGCATAACCACATTACAAAAACACGCCTATACAAATATATTATAAACTTTACCACCAAAAAAGACACGAAAAGTTTAAGATGAAAAATTGTGATATTTTTCTTATTTCTGCTCAAAATATAGATTAATGGTACTTGTTAGAACCACCTCAATGACTCAAAATATAGATTGTTGGTACTCGTTAGAACCGCCTCATTGAGGCAAGTGGTGCAGGCCCAGATCAGAAGATGCAGTATGCGGCATCTGATCAGGATCTGTACTGTTTGCAAAAAAACTGGCCATTTCCAAATAAGTTCTACAGATAACCCAATCTGACACCCCTAAATTTTGAAATGGACTCCTGCTAAATATAGGATGAAAGATTCCAAACTACATGTCAAACACTGTAGATCCAGATCAGATGGGTTCTTCAGAAATGTTTTCTTCTGTTAATTACTCCCTTTCAATTATCCAAGGGCAGTTTTCAGTATAAAATTACTTTCCGACCTCTTGGTGATGCTTTTGTTGAGGTATAAACAGCTGTGTTTCACTCGTTTTCAAATCCTGTAGTTGCAATCTGTACACATACTTTTTTAAATTGCTTATCTATTGTAAGTTTAAATTAAACCAACAATGTTAGATCCAAACAAAAATATATAAATTATATATATAAATTATAAAGACAAATGACCATTTATGGACATTTTTCTATATATAACTGATTGATTGATTGATTTATTGATTGAATGATTGAGGTTTAACGTCCCCGTCAACAGTATTCAGGTCGTTTTGGAGACTTTGCTTCCAATTTTGTGGGACTTTTACCTGATTGATTCATTGATTGAATGATTGAGGTTTAACGTCCCCGTCAACAGTATTCAGGTCGTTTTGGAGACTTTGCTTCCAATTTTGTGGGACTTTTACCTGAAACTGAAACAAGAGGGCCCAGAGGGCCCTGAATCGCTCACCTGAGAATCAGTGTCTCTAGTACATTCTTGGCTCAAGGGCTATACTAGGTGAAGCTTCATACCAAATATCAAAGACCTGAGTCTTGTGGTTTCAGAGAAGAAGATTTTTAAATATTTTCCCAATATAAGCCTATGAATAACCAAAGGGCCCCAGGGATGGGGGCTTTTTAGGCCCAAGGGCTATAATTTGAACTATCTTGGTAGAGGTCCACTAGGTGAAGCTTCACACCAAATATCAAAGATCTGAGCCTTGCGGTTTCAGAGAAGAAGATTTTTAAAGATTTTCCCTGTATAAGCCTGTGTAAAACCAAAGGCCCCCAAGGCGGGGGCATTTTTGGCTCCGGGGCTATAATTTGAACAATCTTGGTAGAGGTCCACTAGGTGAAGCTTCATACCAAATATCAAAGACCTGGGCCTTCCGGTTTCAGAGAAGAAGATTTTAAAAGATTTTCCCTGTATAAGCCTATGTAAAACCAAAGACCCCCGGAGCGGGGGCATTTTTGGCCCTAGGGCTATAATTTGAACAATCTTGGTAGACCTCCACTAGGTGAAACTTCACACCAAATATCAAAGACCTGGGCCTTGTGGTTTCAGAGAAGAAGATTTTTAAAGATTTTCCCTGTACAAGCCTATGTAAACCCAAAGGCCCACGGGGCAAGGGCATTTCTGGCCCAAGGGCCATAATTTGAACAATCTTGGTAGAGGTCCACCAGATGAAGCTTCATACCAAATATCGAAGACCTGGGCTTTTCGGTTTCAGAGAAGAATATTTTAAAGATTTTCCCTATATAAGCCTATGTAAAACCAAAGGCCCCTGGGGCAGGGGCATTTTTAGCCCCAGGGCTATAATTTGAACAATCTTGGTAGAGGTCCACTAGGTGAAGCTTCACACCAAATATCAAAGACCTGGGCCTTGCAGTTTCAGAGGAGAAGATTTTTAAAGATTTTCCCTGTAAAAGCCTATGTAAAACCAAAGGCCCCCAGGGCGGGGGCATTTTTGGCCCGAGGGCTATAATTTGAACAATCTTGGTAGAGGTCCACTAGGTTAAGCTTCACACCAAATATCAAAGACCTGGGCCTTGTGGTTTCAGAGGAGAAGATTTTTAAAGATTTTCCCTATATAAGCCTATGTAAACCCAAAGGCCCCCGGGGCGGGGGCATTTCTGGCCCAAGGGCCATAATTTGAACAATCTTGGTAGAGGTCCACTAGATGAAGCTTCATACCAAATATCGAAGACCTGGGCCTTGTGGTTTCAGAGAAGAAGATTTTTAAAGTTTTCATTTTAAAAATCTATTTTTAGCTCCTGTGACCTAGATGTGCAATGGACCGGAACCATTTGAACAACTTTGAAAGGGGACCACCTAAGGATCATTCCTGTGAAGTTTGGTTAAAATCCGATCAGTGGTTTAGGAGGAGATGTCATTTGAAGAAAAAGTTTACGCACGCACACACGCACGACGGACGCCGGACAAAAAGTGATCCCAAAAGCTCACCTCTTCACTACGGTACAGGTGAGCTAATAAAATGACATCGCCCAATGAAACCAAAAGGGATTATATGCATGGACTGGGCAGGCTTAGACCTTCTAAGTGGTTTACCAGTACCATATTGAGGTGGTTCCAATGAGCATACACAACCTATTTTTGCAATACAGATAAGAAACATATCATGGTTTTTCATCAGAAAGTAGCCATTCCGAAAATGTGAAAAAATTCACAATGTCACACAGGTGTGATAGTGTTATAGTAATGTATAAATAACCACACTTTAGCTTTGTTGGTCAGTGATAGTCACATGCACAATAGCTATATAACTCTTAATTCATCAAACAATCAACCCAAAAATGGGTTAACAACTTACATATCTCTGGCAGTGTGTATTTTGTGACTCATCTGGAATGGGTTTAGGAATGTAACTGTGGAGAGAAGTGGACGTGGTAGCCAGGAACAATCAAATGCAATCTGAAGATATAAAATAATATAACTAGTCTACAGGCATCAGGGGCCAGTTGTTCAAAACTAACAATGCCATTAGTTAATGTATCGTTAAATTTTTTTTGTATGTTTGATTTGAGGTTTAACATCCCCGTCAATAGGGCTGACTATCGATGCCAATTTTGACTATCGTGATAGTATTGCTATCGTGGAAACTACTATCACGATACTATCACTATCGTGGCATACTATCACGATACTATCGTGATACTATCGGGTACACTTATAAATGATTCATAGATGTTATATCACTCACATAAAATGGCTAAGAGTGACAGAACGAGTTAGGAAAATTCCAATGGCCTAAAATTGTACGTTTATTGTGTGTTTCAATATCAGCATTCATTCCCTCGGGGCTATTCCAGAAAAAAACATCATGGGGAGACGGCTCTTTATATATATCCCCACAACCGCCTAAAAATAGTTTGCTGCTTCCAGTATATATGCCTGTAAGTGATGGTAATCATAGCTTTAATACCTTTGCAGTGTTTGAGATTTTCTGCTTGTGGAAACTGACACATGCTGATCGTTCTTCGATTCTTTGATGTTTGCCGCCTGTGTTAAATTAATCTGTGGATTCAGTTAATTAGGTAACCCGATTATTACATAGTATTACGTAATCACCGCACGCTATTTTAGCACCTCTTGAAGGGCGACATGAATCTAACAAACTGCATTAAAACTTGAACTTACATATTTTTTATTTGAAGTTAGCATCAAAAGCTAGACTATCAAAATAGAAGTAAAGCAATTATCAAGTCGGTTTTTTCATTTAGCAATATGTACAGGGCTCGACCTAGGCTCTTTGACTCTGTGGACATTAGTCCTTGCACACAAGACAGCTAAGACAAGCAGCAATAATAAGACAAAGTTTTCATGTAATGAAATTTGGCCGTTTTGACATGTTATTTTTTCTGGAATATCCCTCTATTATAATACAAAGACAACCAGAAATAGAATCAGAAAGACCCACGAAAAATAAAAATGCCAATTTGTCCCAAGTTGTCCAGTGTCCACCATCAAAACGTCCAGAATCACCTTAAGAAAGCACTTGATAGACAGATACCTAAGGCCTCGCGCTGCACGTTTTTTCCCCCTACAGGATGACGACAGGAAAATAAAACTGTCTGCTTAAATATCCCAAGAATTCAATCCCAATCGGTCAGGCCAGCCGACTAATGACATCATCATTGATGCATTTGTGCATACTTGCCGACTTATCTGAGTCTATCATGTACTCGCATGCACATTCTGTGCATTTTTCGAGAAATGCATTTCTAATAAGACCACAAACGTGCGGTTTAATAGTCTGGACCTTATGCGCAAAAAGAGTCACATATACAACAAGTTAAACTGCACTATACCGTCATTTATTACGCATTTATTTACCTATATGAATAAGTCAGCACACAGCAAAAACAAACATTTCTTCATACAAAAGATCAGCTTGTGCACCTTCAAATGTCTTCGAAACTGAACAGGGAAAAGGCGTTTGTCCCAGAAGTTATACTACGCAATAATAGTACAAACAGCAAACATTTATATATGACTGCGCAGGCTGATCTGAGTCTTCACATGTCGCACAGGTTTCACTGTCATGTTTTCAAAAAGTTGCATGCAACAAACGCGTGATCAAACTATCATTGACGTTTTGTTATTGAAAAACGCGGGAAAATTTCTGACTGCCTCAACTGCACGTGCAAAAATGACGGCGGGAAATTCATCACCTTGAGAAATACACCACACGGCAAAAAACTATGATACACATGTGCGACCAGTGAAGACTCAGATCATCATGCACATATGTGAAGGCTTATCAGTCTGTCCTGATTACAGCTGAATGGATTTCCTAAGCAAAAATACTTGCGTAATTACATAACAGTACAGGTATATTTTCAAAGTATATTCAAGAAAAAAAACAAAAAAACAATCGAAACTATCGATAGTTGAGTGAGCTATCGGCCATAGCTATCGATAGTCCAAAGTACTATCTATGGATTGCTATCGAGGCAGTCCCTATCGCGATGCATCGAACTATTGATGCATCGTTACACCCCTACCCGTCAACACTGTAAAGGTCATTTTGGAGACATCGCTTCCAATTTTGTGGGACTTTTACCCAACATTGAGATGAAATGGCATCTCAAGCCCTGTTGCCCAATGAAACCAATAGGGTTTATAAGCATGGACGGGCCGACTCGTACCACTTTGCCTGAGCAGGCTTAGATCCTCTAAGCAGTTTACCAGTAGTCGTGTGCGGGTCGGTTTCAGCTCTGCATGGAAGCATCATGCAGCCCATATATTTCTTCAAGCCGCTTTCAAATTTTATTCATTTAATATGGCAAATATGCTAATATTTTTGTTGAAAAAAATGTGAAATGCAAAAGCTGCTCACATTTTTTCAGCAAAAATAACACTATATTAGGTATTTAACTTGCTAGAACAGTTAACAATATGACCACTAACGAACTCATTAAGCTAACCATGCTTTGAACAACTGACCCCTGATGTAGTTCCTGAAACACCTTAACCTCTTTATAACACAGTTCATTATAACACAGCTTTGGATACAACACAATCTAACCCTTATCCTGCTGAATAAATCAACTTAGCCACACCCATCTCTGACTACCTACCAATCAAATTACTTCGTGTAATGATTTTTTTTCAATTCACAAACTGTATGGCAAACAGTATAGACCCTGATCAGATGGCACCATCTGATCTGGATCTACACTGTTTGGAAAAGTAGGGATTATTGTGTTCAGCAGGATAAGTGTTAAGGATTGATCTCTAAATTGTCATTTTTCTGTATAAACTATACATTTTTGTTTAAGAAATAGATCAGCTCTAGCAGTGATTTGTTGAGTAATATATCACTGTTTGGAGGTCAGTTGTATGGTAGAACAAGTCAAGAGCACGTAGCACGAGTGATTTATCTACTTACAACTGACCGACAATGGCCCCCGCCCATAGGGGCTTGAAGAAATATATGGGCTGCATTATGCTTCCACGCAGAGCTGAAACAAACCGCTTACGAGTACTGGTAAACTGCTTAGAGGATCTAAGCCTGCCCAGGCAAAGCGGTGCGAGTCGGACCATCCATGCTTATACATCCTATTGGTTTTATTGAGCGACAGGGCTTGAGATGTCATTTCATCACAATGTCGGGTAAAAGTCCCACAAAACTGGAAGCAACGTCTCCAAAATGACCTATACAGTGTTGACGGGGATGTTAAACCTCAAATCAAACAAACAATGATGACGATGATGATTTCGTGTTTTAACGACGCAATCAAACAAACAAACTGACCAACAAAACTGTGATATATTACTCATCAAATTAGCGATGGAGCTGATCTATTTCGATTCTAACACACTGAAAGTCAACTAAATGCTGTTGTTTCCTTCATATTCTCTCAACATTCTGCCATTGTTTGAAGAAATCCCGCCAACATGTTTGACTGTAACACATGCAGTTATGTGCTTTTGTAACATCCTTGAATGCGTGAAAAAGATGTTACTCAGTCCAACATCAAGGAAACTATCAATGATGTCGCAAAACATCATAAAACGGAGGTTTTTCGCTTCACGCTTTTTCCCCTTGTGATTTGTCACTCAATATATTACTGGATTTAACCATTGGCTATACAGGGGATCAGGGTTAGAATTGCCTATAACATGTTAAACTATTAACAGTTTCTGCTTTGGACCCAAACAATAGTGTTATTTAGAGGTAATTTTGAAATGTCTAATTTCTCAATACTTATGATAACTTAACCCTTATCTTGCTGAATATTCATTTAAGCCACACCCATTTCTGTCTATCAACCAATCAAATTAATTGATGTAATTTATTGCTACAAATTCATAAACTGAATGCCAAACAGTGTAGGTCCTGATCAGATGGCTCATGATCAGATGGCTTCTTCAGAAGCCATCTGATCTGGATCTACACTATTTGCAAAGATAGGGGATGTCGTGAACAGCAAGATAAGGGTAAAATTAAAGTGATTCTAACATTTATCAAAAAGATGAACATTTCATACGAAAATATGAACAACAATGTTTCAGTCATATCATGACGGTGTCTGGTTGCGACAGGGAGCTCAATGCTCTCTTTTATAGTGCTGCCTCACTGAAGTATCATGTCCCAGACACATTACATGATACCACACCCAGTCACATTATCCTGACACTGGGTCGACCAGTCCTAGCTCTACCCCGTAAATCTGAGTGCCAAGCGAGGAGCAGCTAGTACCATTTTTTAACAACTTTGGTATGTCGCGGCCCGGGATCGAACCCGTGACCTCCCGCTCCCCGGAGCGGACACTCTACCAACTGAGCTATCGGGGCCGGTTCCTAATAAGTTGGGGATAATAAGGTAACTAAGGGATTATCATTAAGGTGATTCTAGTAAGCACCTACAACACAAAATTTAACCCTTATCCTGCTGAATAAATTAATTATACCACACCCATTTCTGACTATCAAACAAACCAAAGTACTTGATACATATGTTTCATTCAAATTCAGGAACTTATTGATAAACAGTGTAGATCCAGATCAGATGGCTTCTCCAAAGCCATCTGATCTGGATCTACACTGTTTGCAAAGGCAGAGGCTGTCATATTCAGTGGGATAATGGTTTATGGAGAACTAAGAAAAAAACAAAACATCCCAAAAGTACCCTTATTACTCTTTCCTATCTAAAGCTAAGAGAAAACACCGATTCTTAGTCAAAAAATGTGTTTATGAAAAAACTCTACCCCAATCTACAAGCTTGCCCATAAATACCGCCCGTGATCATCAGCAATGGAAGCTATTTTGTTCATAGGGTTCCTTATAATGGGTATGATGTCATGGTCCAAAACGTGGTATAACTCAATCCAATGTTTTAAGGAATTTTACAAGACACATAGGTCTGAAAGGTACATGTATGTCAAATATCATGAGCCTCGTATTTTGTTCACAAGTTTGTTTGGATAAACACAATTCTCAGTTAGAAGGCAAAACTATTGAACCTTTTTTCGTATTTCCTAATTAAACTTTTAAATTTTAAATAACAAATATACCAGCAAACCAAGAAACATCTATGCATGTGAATGCCAATTTACCTTATTTTCTAATTTATCGCAATCAGCTGCTTTTGTTTCTTGTAGCAATGCCATCTTCCACTCCATGGCTGCCCCTCTTTCAGTTTGCTCTAGTAACACAGTATCACCAAGACTGGTACCAGAGTCAGCCATCTTGTTGTCAACTTGAAGGCCACTAGAGGGCACCACTGTTACTTTAGAGCCTGCTTCTATAATTGAGCTTCCTGTGTGAAGTCTTGCTGTTACTTCTTGTAAAATGCCAGCAAGGAGCATGTCTGAAAGCCGCAAGAATGTAATACCTGATTAAATGTATAAGTTGTTCAGCATATTCACATTTAGTAGCAATGCCTCCAATGGTCACACGTTAAACAGCCACTTCTCTACAGCAGCAACAATCCTTCCCCAAAAAGCATTTGACTATATATTGAACCGCTACTAAGCTGCCAGCTCGCTCTTCTGGCCAACAGCCATTCTACTATAATTGAAATCCTTCTATTAACCCCCAACAGCCAAAAACTGGAGGAATAATTTCTTTTCTGCTGTGTTTTTTTCTCTCTCAAAAAGATCATTTTGAAATCAGTATAATATAATATATATCAGAAACAGAATAAAACCACCATTGGGACTGTTCAAAAGTGGTCTTTAAGACCACTTTTGAACAGTCCCGAAGGTGGTCTCTTTCTAGGAGACAGAGATACTGAGTGCAAAAAACTCAATGGAAGAATGACTAAAACCTTTTAAATATGCTTTCTAAAGGAGAATTAGTCTTAATTTTAGATGGTCTTAATGGCCGAATTTCACTATAATTTGATTGTTTGATAGTCAGAAATGTGTGTGGCAAAATTAAACATTCAAAAGTACACATGCAAAAGGACATCACTGACATTCATAGCTCAAGGTAAGATTAGGTAACAAGGGTAACCAAGGAATAGTTTCCCTTATTTCTAGTTAGAAACATGTAGTGGGTGCTTGTTAGAATCATCTTACGGAGGTGATTCTGACAAGTTTGTTTGAGTTGATGTTTTACGTTCCCATCAACACTATTTAAGGTCATTCTGGAGAAACTGCTTCCGATTTTGTGGGACTTTAACCCGACACAGACATGAAATGACAGTATGAAGACCTACCGTCCAAAGAAACCGCTAGGGTTTATAACCAGGGAGAGTCTGACTTGCACCATTTTGCCTGGGAAGGCAACATCATAGTGTAGTTTATAATTTCTTGTCCTTTGGGATCATTGATTAATTTTGAAAATATTTGAGTGTCACTGATGAGGCATAATTGGCCGAAACTAGCTAGTCTGGCCCAGAAAACATGTACACTCCATATTTTCCAGTTCTGTGGTGTATTCCTTGCTTCCAAAGGATAACCATTTCTAAAACATATTTAACGTCACTACAGCTGGTGTCTGGGAATGTGTGGCGGCCGTAAAAAGTCTTCCTTCCCTACATCATTGTGTAGTTTATATTTTCTTGTCCTTTGGGATCATTGATTTCATTGTTGAATTTTGAAAATATTTGAGGGTCACTGATGAGGCCTAATTGGCCGAAACTACCGGAAGCCAGTCTGGCCCAGAAAACATGACTGTACACTCCATATTTTCCAGTTCTGTGGTTTATTCCTTGCTTCCAAAGGATAACCCTTTCTAGAACATATTTAGATCCTCTAAGCAGTTTACCAGTACAGGTTTGGTCGGTTTCAGCTCTGCATGGAAGCAACACATGCAGCCCAATCTATTTCTCCAAGCTCCGATGGGCTGGGGTGGGGGTTCCAAATGCAGTCAACCCTCTTTATACTGACGTTCATTATAACGGTAAAACTGGTTATAACGACAATTTCAATGGAATGAATTCTTAGCTCAAGTCTTAGCCTCAACGTGGGCTTCCCTCGGGTTGGAAATGCCCTAATCGAATCCATAGTCATGAAAGATTCTTGTAATTAATACTCCTAGAACAAATGTTATAGATATTTGTTAGAAACGCCTCAGTCACCAAGGCAATTCTAGCAAAAGTCTATAGCATTTGCTTCTTGGAGTAATGATGTGGAAAAGACTTTTATAACCTATCATACTCCTAACTGTGATTCTTTATAACGACAAATTCATTATAACGGCACAACAATAGGGGACAAATACAGTCCAACTTCGATGGCTCGAACCCCTTTGGGACCATGAAAATTTATTCGAGACAGCGGTAGTTCGAGCCACTGAAAGTTACTGCCAAGCGGCATAACGAGATACTTTTGAACATCTTTCGATGTTATATAATGAAAATGTTTGCTGTGTGTACTCATTAGAATCCTAATGAGTACACATAGCATACATTTGTAATATAAAAGAAAAAGACTAAAATCTCCTTAATCATCCCCCACCATTTCTTATCTTGAGGATTTCCCTAGGGACTCAAGTATGAGTTCGGCACAACCATGGTAAACGAGCCATCGGTGTTCGAGCCATCGAAGTTCTACTGTTCTGCCGTAATAACGCGGTTCCTCTGTAATAACAACACATGGTTTAATGGAGAAATAAGAAAACTGATTCCCCAATTTCCTGATCTGTAGCTATGCTTACAGTACCTGGAATTATTTCAAAGTGACATTCTTCACTGCCAACGGTGACTGACAGGTCTGTCTGAAGGTCCTTTACAAGTTCTAGGTGATCTATCTTAGCACCAAACTGACCAGGTTTGTAACATCCAGCTACTCTACTCTGTAACACGTTATTAAATGAGCTAGCACACAACAAAACCTATGTTAAAGCCATTTATTCTGTAACAGTAGGACACACTGTGTGTTCATAATTGTTTTACTGCCCCCTGTGAAGGCGGCCCTTTATAGGGTGATTAGTAGCTCTTGTTGAATCCCCTGCATGAGGCACTTATGGGGAAAATCAATAATGTACACTCTAGTCAACCTTTAGTAAACTGTTGATTTTCCCCAATGTGGCCCCTTACCTGTTGAAGACAGAGGGGATCTATTCAGTCAACACTGAGGGCTACATAATATTATGTAATGAAATTATAGTCCTCAATAATCAAGAATAAATGCCTTTAAGGCTTGTGCAACCAGCAAAGGCTCAGATCAGCCTGCACATTCGTGCAGTCTGATCAGAGCCTTGGCTGATCGCATGTACTTCCTATAGCCTGCAGGCTGTTCAAAGAGAGATACAGGACATCTCTTGTCTTAGTGAGTAAATGAGCAGACTGATCTGGGTATTTTAAGGTTGCCTGTCTTTATGTAGGTTTTGTCGTGCCCTGGCTCAATTTACAATCAACTAGTAATCACTGAAGATTTGGTCATATTATTACCTTTCAAGCTTACTGTCTAAGAATGACTCTTACCATATCATGTTATAATTTACCCTATTTATCCAGACTGACAGGCCTAAGCAAACCGTGTAGAGCCAGATGATGAGATGCAACAGAATGTGGCGTCTCATCAGGGTCTACAATGTTTGCCACTCATCAAGCTATCAAGCTTTTTTGACACAACATTGGGTACTAAATTGTACTTATTCAAATTTTAGAACAAGTATGGAGATGAGGTGTCTGAATACTTAGGTATATATGGTAATGTAAAAGACACAAGTCAAATAACTGATTATTAGCAAACAGTTACGATAATCATTTTGAAAATTTACTAATCAATTACAGTCGAACTTCAATGGTTCTAGCAACTTTGGGACCTCGAAAATCTGTTCGAGACAGGGGTAGTTCGAGCCACTGAGGTGACTGCCAGGTGGCATAACGAGATACTTTTAGACATCTTTTCGTTGTTCTATAATGAAAATGTATGCTGTGTGTACTCATTAGAATCGCCTCATCGAGGCGATTCTAATGAGTGCATACACCATACATTTGCAAAATAAAAGACTAAAATCTCCTTAATCATCCCCCACTATTTCTTCTGTAGAGGATTTCGCTAGGGGCTCAAGAATGGGTTTGACACATCCATGGTAAACGAGCCAACGGTGTTGGAGCCATCGAAGTTCTACTGTAATTGATTATTGGATTAATCGTGCCAGCCTTAGCTATGCTTAGATATACAATAAAATCTGTATGCCACCACCAAATATGGTGCCTGGTGCTTCCACACAGAGATGAAACTGACCGTAGTACTGGTAAACCGCTTAACTCTAAACCCGCCCAGGCAAAGTGATGCGAGCCCCTAGTAACTAACCCTAGCGGTTTCTTTGGGCAGCATGTCTTGAGATGTCATTTCATCTAAATGTTAGGTAAATGTCCCACAAAATATGAAGCCATGTCCCCAAAATGACCTAAATGGTGTTGGCAGGGACGTAAAAGCTCAACTCAAAAATCTCTATTAAGCATGTATCTTGTTTTAAGAAAGCCAGTTTGTCATTACAGAAAAGGCAAATGCATTGAAATCCACTTGTCTTAATCCAGCACCTGTCTTACTTAACCAAGCATATTATCCCATAGGTGCTAATTTAATACAGGTCAGATTATAAGAATCTTATATGGGTGTGAGGGGTGGATAGAAAAATCTGTCCGAAGGGTCACTGTTCGGCATCACGAGGCTTGCCGAGTGATGCCGGACAGTGATCCCGAGGGACAGATTTTTCTATCCACCCCTCACATCCATATTGGATTCTTTTTCTTGCATACCTTCCATTTCTTAGCGCGGAATTACAATGTTGCAGTCACTTCGGTTACCAACGTCCGCCATATTGTGTTGACACTGCAGGAATGTAAAGTGACGTCACGGATCGTGCATGACGTCAACCTTAACGAGGGCGCACACAAGGTCGTAATCAACCAGTGCATCTATCAACACGCGATAATATTCAATTTGGGGTCGGAACACCAGGGTCAGAACATAAATTTCTATCCCAGGATAAAATCACGGATTTCCTTGTCTGGTGTGCAAGAATATATACTCACATGACCTTGGAATCTGCATTTAACCTCAATCTAATTTTGACATGACAAAGATCCAAGAGAATTTAAACATGCCAACATGTTCACAATGAAAAGTACATTACCACTCTTTGCCATTGGTGTTATTCTACCTTTCCCTTTTATAGGATTTAACCCTTAAACTACCGAGAAAGGTGCATTTTAAAACTGTTGTCTGTTTTTGTCGTCTGCAGAATCTTCTTGCAAACATTTTGAAAATATTTCTACATACAGGCAAACAGTGTGGACCTGGATCAGACTGCTCCTAAAGGAGCAGTCTGATCTGGGTCCACATGGTTTGCAACAACGACTTTTAAAGTAACCTGCAGGCGACAAAGCAGACGACAATTGTTGTGACTGGCATATTATGGGTTAAAAGAAAAATTTACTGCAAAAACTGCAGAATGTTTATCATAATTTATGCTCTAGGGACACATCAGTCAACTAAGAAGCTCACACTATTTACTCCAAAAAGTCCAAGCTGAAGGCATTCAATTTTTTCTTAGTTTTCAGAGAAAATCAGGCCTGATCTTTCATGTTTTTCTTATTTTTCAGAGAAAAAAAAAAGCTCACATTTTGTGAAATGTCATACCTTACTTTCTCGAAGAAATAAAAGAAAACATACAGAGGTCCCTCGTTAAAACGACAGTATTTGTTCTCTATTAATGTGCCGTTTTAAAGAATTTGCCATAATAAAGTATCCCAGTTAGGAGTATGATAGTTAATAAAAGGCCTTTTCCCCAATTATTACTCCAAGAAACTAATGTTATAGACATTTGTTAGAATCGCCTCACCAAGGTGATTCTAACAAATATCATTAACATTTGTTTCTTGGAGTATTATATAACAAGACCCTTTCATGACTTTGGACTCGATTTGTGCATTTCCAACCCGAGGGAAGCCCACGCTGCTCAGAACAGAGGCTAAGCCTTTAGCTAAGTAGTCATTCCATTCCCATTACGATAACACACCCGTGGGACACAGTGCATTTTTTCACATCTCCAAAATGGTCATTTTTCTGATGAAAATGATCTGTGATATTTTTCTTATAAATACTGCAAACATAGGTTGTGGGTGCTCGTTAGAACCGCCTTAATGAGGCGGTTCTAACGAGTACCTACAACCTATGTCTTGGAGCAAAAATAAGAAAAATAATGTTTACCCCCGTAAACCTCAGTTTTCTCTATATAAGGTGGGGTGTAGGGGGTCTACATTTCACGGACTTGTTCACGTGATGCAATTGCCGTTATAACAAGTTTTGCAGTTATAACGAATCTCGGTATAAAGAGGGTTGACGGTACTAGAAAATACTATCTGCTATAGTCGCAACTGCTGTTCAGGGCGCAGTTTTTCAAAGCATTGTTAGCTTAACAAGATCGTTGGTGGTCAAAGAGTTAACTGTTCTCGCAAGTATGATATCTAATAATCTGGTATTATTGCTGGAAAAATGTGAGCAGCTTTTGTATTTGCAAAAGCTGCTCACTTTTTTCTGCAAAATTTTTCAGTATATTTGCAAAGTTAAATTATCAAAGTTTTAACAATGCATTAACTGATGCCATCATTAGTTTCGAACAACTGGCCCCAGTAATCTAAGGATTAATCTACTACTAATTTATTACCTGGCATGTAAACTCAATAATGTTCTCTCCTTTCTTCAGAACCACATTATCTCTACTAACATACTGTGACTCTGTATCTTTAATTATGTTATCCTCAACTACACCCAAGTCAGACTGGCTACTATCGTGTCTCTTCAGCAGTTCATGTGTGTTAGTACACGCTATTCCAGCTGATGCCACAGACGACTGCGACATTTCATAATGTGTCTGCAAACTGATCGCTGATGGAATTCGCTTCTTTATTGGTTTCTTGTTCATAACAATTCTGCTGTCTAAAAAAGAATCACTACTTTGTCTAGTCACTGGTGTTTTGATGCTGTCAAGTCTTTTGATTTTAGCTCCACCACTTGGTGTGTAGTCTGCCAGGGTCAGCCATATTGAGTCACATGACAATTCTACTGGAGACTGGTTTACAATTCTGATTTCAATTTTGAAGGGTTCTTCTAATGTAACTGCCTCATGGTCTATGTTTAACACATCTATTTGAAGAAGTGGCGATGCTTTTGACAAAAATGGTAAATCTGAAAAAAAATACAATTACAGTCCAACCTGTATTAAGCAAGCATTTAAGGGATAATCACAATTTGCTTGCTTAAGACAGAAGGATACTTAATACAGGTGAATTTTTATGCATTTTCCTTTTTTAGGAGCCAAATACATGTTTGCTTAAGACAGGTTGCTTGCTTATAAGAGGTGGCCACTAAAACAGGTTTCACTGTATTACAATAACAGTTAAAAGATACATATAGTACCAGAAATAGCATTTTGTATGTCTGAATACAAATATTCAAATGTATGACTTGAATATAAAACAAAACAGCCATGCCCGGCAGAGTCAATACATTTACAAATACAGTCAGACCTGTCTTAGTGATGATAAGCAAGCAACCTGTCTTAAGCAAGCATGTATTTGGTTCCCGAAAAGCAAACTGCATTAAAATCCACCTGTATTCAGCAGGAACCAAATTTTGATAATCCCTTTGGTGCTTGCTTAATACAGGTTGGACTGTACCAGAGAATTTGATTCTGCATCATGTTAACAAGTCCGTGTAATGAACACCCCTCTAAACTCCACTTTATACAGAGAAAACTGGGGTTTATGGGGGTAAACATTATTTTTCTTATTTCAGCTTCAAGACATAGGTTGTGGGAACT
This sequence comes from Lucinisca nassula, assembly GCA_963580285.1. Taxonomy (NCBI): domain Eukaryota; kingdom Metazoa; phylum Mollusca; class Bivalvia; order Lucinida; family Lucinidae; genus Lucinisca; species Lucinisca nassula. The sequence continues at coordinate 68,941,694 of OY757013.1, forward strand.
CGTTAGAACCGCCTCAATGAGGCGGTTCTAACGAGCGCCCAAAACCTATGTTTGGAGTAAAAATATGAAAATTATCACATTTTCATAAAAAAACAAGAGGGCCCAGAGGGCCCTGAATCGCTCACCTGAGAATTAGTGTCTCCAGTATATTCTAGGCCCGAGGGCTATAATTTGAACAAACTTGGAAATAGTCCACTAGATGAAGCTTCATACCAAATATCAAAGACCTGGACCTTCTGGTTTCAGACAAGAAGATTTTTATAGGTTTTCCCCATATAAGCCTATGAAAAACCAAAGGGTCCCGGGGTGGGGGCATTTTTGGCCCCAGGGCTATAATTTGAACAATCTTGAAAGAGGTCCACCAGATGAAGCTTCACACCAAATACCAAAGATCTGGGCCTTGCGGTTTCAGAGAAGAAGATTTTTAAAGATTTTCCCTGTATAAGCCAATGTAAAACCAAAGACCCCCGGGGTGTGGGCATTTTTGGCCCCAAGGCTATAATTTGAACAATCTTAGTAAAGGTCCACCAGGTAAAGCTTCATACCAAATATTAAAGACCTGGGCCTTGTGGTTTCAGAGAAGAAGATTTTTTTAATGATTTTCCCTATATAAGCCTATGTAAAACCATAGGCCCCCGGGGCGGGGGCATTTTGGCCCCCAGGGCTATAATTTGAACAGTTTTGTTAGAGGTCCACTAGATGAAGCTTCACACCAAATATCAAAGATCTGGTCCTTGCGGTTTCAGAGAAGAAGATTTTAAAAGATTTTCCCTGTATAATCTATGTAAAACCATAGGCCCCCGGGGCAGGGGCATTTTTGCCCCAAGGCTATAATTTGAACAATCTTAGTAGAGGTCCACCAGGTAAATCTTCACACAAAATATTAAAGACATGGGCCTCATGGTTTCAGAGAAGAAGATTTTTTAATGATTTTCCCCTTATAAGCCTAAGTAAAACCATAGGGACCCGGGGCGGGGGCATTTTGGCCCCACGTGCTATAATTTGAACAATCTTGGTAGACGTCCACTAGATGAAGCTTCACACCAAATATCAAAGATCTGGGCCTTGCGGTTTCAGAGAAGAAGATTTTTTAAGATTTTCCCTGTACAAGCCAATGTAAAACCAAAGGCCCCCGGGGCGGGGGCATTTTTGGCCCAAAGGCTATAATTTGAACAATCTTAGTAGAGGTCCACCAGGTAACGCTTCATATCAAATATTAAAGACCTGGGCCTTGTGGTTTCAGAGAAGAAGATTTTTTAATGATTTTCCCTATATAAGCCTATGTAAAACCATAGGCCCCCGGGGCGGGGGCATTTTGGCCCCAAGGGCTATAATTTGAACAATCTTGAAAGAGGTCCACTAGATGAAGCTTCAGACCAAATATCAAAGATCTGGGCCTTGGGGTTTCAGAGAAGAAGATTTTTTAAGATTTTCCCAGTATAAGCCTATGTAAAACCAAAGGCCCCCGGGGCGGGGCATTTTTGGCCCCAAGGCTATAATTTGAACAATCTTAGTAGAGGTCCACCAGGTAAAGCTTTGCACCAAATATTAAAAACCTGGGCCTTGTGGTTTCAGAGAAGAATTTTTAATGATTTTCCCTATATAAGCCTATGTAAAACCATATGCCCCCTGGGCGGGGGCATTTTGGCCCCCAGGGCTATTATTTGAACAATCTTGAAAGAGGTCCACTAGATGAAGCTTCAGACCAAATATCAAAGATCTGGGCCTTGCGGTTTCAGAGAAGAAGATTTTTAAAGATTTTCCCAGTATAAGCCTATGTAAAACCAAAGGCCCCCAGGGCAGGGGCATTTTTGGCCCAAAGGCTATAATTTGAACAATCTTAGTAGAGGTCCACCAGGTAAAGCTTCACACCAAATATTAAAGACCTGGGCCTTGTGGTTGCAGAGAAGAAGATTTTTTAATGATTTTCCTTATATAAGCCTATGTAAAACCAAAGGCCGCCGGGGCTGGGGCATTTTGGCCCCCAGGACTATAATTTGAACAATCTTGGTAGAGGTCCACTAGATGAAGCTTCATACCAAATATCGAAGACCTGGGCCTTGCGGTTTCAGAGAAGAAGATTTTTAAAGTTTTCGTTTAAAAAATCTATTTTTAGCTCCTGTGACCTAGATGTGCAATGGACCGGAACCATTTGAACAACTTTGAAAGGGGACCACCTAAGGATCATTCCTGTGAAGTTTGGTCAAATTCTGATCAGTGGTTTAGAAGGAGATGTCATTTGAAGAAAAAGTTTACGCACACACGCACGCACGCACTGACGACGGACGACGGACGAAAAGTGATCACAAAAGCTCACCTTGTCGTTAAGTGACAGGTGAGCTAAAAAAAAACCTTTTTTGAGGTACGTAAGAATGCACTATATCACACAGATGTGTTGTCACAATGGTACTTAATAGAACAGGACTCACTTTGGTGACTAACAAGCTCATTGAGCTGGTCATACAGGCAAGCTAATAAAGCATAGCCAATGCTAAGACACATGAACCTCATTCATACAGTATACAGGTGCATTCCAAAAAAGTTTATAGGAAAAATTTTATACCGTAAAAATCCAAAATATTTGGACATCTTGAGGACTTGCTGTAAGACTCCTAAAATTTTATCAAATTCGATTCACAACCCATGGCCAGCAAGGAGTCTGAAAAGTTCAGACTGGATAGCAAACAGTGCAGACCCTAATCAGATTGCTCCTTTAGGGATCAAGATAAGTAGCATTCCAAGAACAAAGCTAAATCGCATTAAAACTAGGCATTCCAAGAACAATGAAAAGTTGCATTCACACTAGCAAGCAAGATAAGTAGCATTCACACTAGCAAGAGACCCATTTATGTTGCACTTGCCTGAGGGAACAATTTACATTGAAATCACACCTGGGGACAATGTTAAGTAGCATTCTTACTAGCTAGGGACCATGTTAACATGCATTCATCCCAGGGACCAAGTTAACCCATTGCATGTAGGAAACCCCTAAAGGGTCACCTTGGCAACAGTGCAGGCCCAGATCAGATGCTGCAGAAAGCAGCGTCTGATCAGGGCCTGCACTATTTGCTAATGGACTTGTCCAACATAGAGATATGGAAGAGTCCACTAGCATACAATTGGTTAAGATTTATTCACACTAGGGACCAACTTTGATCCCAACTCTATTTTGTCCCTTGTGGGAATGCATTTTAATGTGGACCAAAATGATCCCTATTGGAACTTTATGCAATTCATCCATATCAGCTTGATTCAGGGTCTCAGTTTGTAAAACTACTTTAATGCTCAACTCAACTGAGTTTGAAATATGTCCTGCTCATAAATATTTTCCATCCTCTACGGATGTACACATGAATAAATTCTTGCATGCTGGTACTTCAATAATTTAACCCATTGTATTCTGGTGGATTCTTCCATTGCAATATGTTGGACAAGTCAATTTTTCATATAAGGGGTGGTCGGCCTTTTTTTCCGTATTTATTCTATTTCTAATGGAAAATTCTGTTATGCTAGGTTCTCACTGTCATGCGATCCGTTACGAACACCACGATTGGCCATTCGTAGCCGGTCGTGAAATTTTTTCTGAAATTTCAGGTTTGGATACGAGGTGATGAGAGTCGATACGTTCTGGTACAATTTGTTGCGATCGGATGCAATGCAATCACGATTTGTCAATTTCAGGTGTCACAATCAGCCACGGTCTGCTCTCACATTCAGATCCGATCAAATGCGTTCCGATATGATTGTTGCAATCGAGTCTATTATCTGAAACGATAATCACGATCGCGTTCCCCGAATTGGGGCGATCTGATATGTGCAGATACGTTCTTATACGCTCATCACGAACTGATGCGCTCGGTTATGATGGCATACGACTGTCGTGTCGATGTTTTTCATGATCATGATTGAGGGCCATCACGATTTGAGCTATGACTAGACCATGATAGGTATATATAGCTGGACTGACCATGGACTTCATTGTTTCTTGAACTTTTACAACATAAACACTAACATTCAACCATTGATGATGGCAGGAGTTGCGGATGATGACAATGTGGCATTTTCTCTGGCTGGAATGGTTCAGGCTCCTGGGATGGGACAGCCTTGCCTTTTCCCTTCTTGCCTCTAGTACCCTTGGGTGACATTTCAAAAAGGCTCCAAAATACTAGCAAACGCCTGTACCTAGATGTACCCTCTTGAAGAGCAGATCGCTGGATGAGTCACATTAAATCTTGTCCGGTATACTTATGGGCACGAGAATGCATAACAGATCGTGAACGTTCGTGTAAAAACGTAACTACTCGTATCTACTCCTATCTTCTCGTATCAACTCGTATCTGATCGTGAGTCATTCTTGACAGGTCTTGAGCAATGGGACCCGGCAAAGCGTAACAAATCATGACAGATCGTGGGAGATCACATCACATCTCAACAGAATGTGGTGTTTGTCTTGTCCAAGATTGACCCCGATCACTACGATTTCGAAGCACGAATAGATGCGATCTGTTGCGCTTTGTTACGATGCAATACGATGTGAAACAATGATCTCGATTTGACAATTGATCGTGGAAATATTTGAACTGATCAAAAATTTTCTACGATTAACAGGATTGCCACGACTGACCTCAAGATCTGATAAGTTCTGATAGGATCACCACGATTAGTCCGTGATTAAGACCACGATTGCAATTGTGGTGCGAATCGTGATAGTGGGAACATAGCATTAGCAAATAGAGCAGGCCCTCATCAGACCCGGCATTCTGCTGCATCTGATCTGGACCTGCGCTGTTTGCCAAAATACCCCTTCAGGGTTTCCAGCATGCAATGGGTTAAAGCAGAAAAAATTTGTGCTCAACTAAGTTGAATATGATGAGAGAGTTTATAATATCGGCATTACGATAACACACCCGTGTGACTCAGAGCATTTTTTCACATCTCCAAAATGGCTCCTTTTCTGATGATTTTCTTCTTTATGCTGCACACATAGGTTGTGGGGACGTGTTAGAATTGCTTCATTAAGGCGGTTCATACGAGTAGCCACAACCTATGACTTGGGAGCAGAAGTAAGACAAATAATGTATACCCCCATACACCCTAATTTTGCCTATATAAAGCGGGGTCCTGGGGGTGTTCATTTCACACCTTTGTTCATGTGATAGTGGCCAGATCAATTTGATCCCTCAGGTGAAAACAGTTTAATATAGATCAACTTTACATGGGTCTGCTTTAAAATAGGAATAATTTTTTTTTGAGTGGATTTTATCGATTTGTAAACTCTGGAGAATCACTGGCAAACTGCATGAAGCGCGAAGGGCTTTATGTTAAGTTTGTGTGTGATTTGCCGGACATTACACATTGATAAAATCCACAAAATGATAATTCATTCCTTATAATTCCAACTTTGTCATCGAAAGGTTAAAAATGCCACAAAAAATGGAAACTTGTAGGCATTCTAATGAACTTACGAACAGCCACGGCAGTATGATTATTCAATTAGAAGCTGCCATCTTTAAAAGAAACCCAAGCAAAAAAATGTCAAGTCTTTAAATTCGTTTATTTGTCTTCTAACATTTATGTTTTCAATAGTTTCCCAACTTTTAATTTAACGCTGTTGACTTCGTTTCATATACAATGACGTATTGACGGGTTCTAAACGTGCTGACGTCACATTATATTACAACCAGTCACTCAGTGAAATAGCTCATAGAATTTAGCGAAGTAAAAACTTTTATTTTAACCAATAAAATCACTGAAAATGTACATATCACACGGGCTCTGTATATATAATGTTTATATAATGCGTAGAATTGTATTCTAGCTCAGCCGGGATAAATTGAAGAGATCATTCAACGATGGTTTCATGTTTATTGATGATTGGTAATAAAACCAAAGAGGGTGTATCCTACAAGGAAACAACAACAATAATAACTATAAGATAACAATGCCTTAACAGGCTTGTCAATATTTGGTCAACGGACAAGTCCGACGGATGCAAATAATCACATGATAATGATACACTTTATGCATTCATCTTTAATCCAAAACATTCAGTCATGCTTCCATGTAAACATACAGTATGCCTACTGACATGAATCGATGGAAACATGAGCACAAATGAACATGTCGTATACGGCATAGTTACGCTTATGCGTCTAAATGACAGGACTCGAGCAAAATCCTATTATCAGGCTCTCCGTATGCAACGGGAAAATTAGTACATGAACATAACCAATGCATGAAATATTGCTGGCACCTTTGTGTTATGGGTCTGATTTAAACCCTGAATATCTGTGCAATCTGCAGCATACTAAAAGAAATACTCATAAATGTATTCAGGTTATTCTTATGGGTATTCAAGGACCGAAAGAATCAGACAACTAGTGCATTTTTACGAAACAAGATTGTCACAGGTAAGATTTCCATTGTTGTCAATGTCGTGGCAAATTCAGAGGTAAATGTATGGATAAAATGGCAATAATTTCACATAAGGGATTATCTGGGATATACCTGAACAATAATATATTCGCCAATGCCAAAGTAAGCCTTTGAAAGGTTATGACATTGTGAAATATTAAGATTCTTCTTTGTCAACTTTCTTCTTTCTTTTCTCTATTTTTCGTTCGCGGCGGAATTGTATCTAATCTATAAGCGTGCCTGTGATTGGTTAGTTTTGTGAAGGAAAACCCGTTATCAGCCAATCAAATTCACTCATCCATCTTAAAATCAAGGGAAGCAACTACTAGAAGAACCATAATGAGCAAACCGCAACACATTGAGTAGAATAGAACAGGAATTGGAGATAGTGCAGAGATGGACCACCAGCTATATCACAGAATATGAACTATTGCAGAAAATGTCTAAAAGGCTGGAAAATATAATCTGCACAACAAAATGCACTGTGTGACATACATAATGATGGAGAATTGGAATTTTATCACTATTAGCCCTTAAGTGAAGGCTGTAAT
>OY757013.1:69567729-69622139 GCA_963580285.1 Lucinisca nassula
TTCATGAGATTTTGTTTGTTTGTTTGATTTGAGGTTTAACGTCCCCGTCAACACTTTAAAGGTCATTTTGGAGACATTGCTTCCAATTTTTTGGGACTTTTACCCGACATTGAGAAGAAATGACTTCTCAAGCCCTGCCCCCCCCCTCCCATGAAACCAATAGTGTTCATAAGCATGGACGGTCCGACTCGCACCACATTGCCTGGGCAGGCTTAGATCTTCTAAGCGGTTTACCAGTACTCGTGTGCGCGTTGTTTTCATCTCTGCGTGGAAGCATCATACAGCCCATCTATTTCTTTAAGCCCCGATGGGTGGGGGCTTCGTTCATGAGATAGAGTGCAGACAAGTGTGGTAAACCTGTCTAAAATTAGCAGGAATCTGTGTCTCAAACTCCCGAAAATTCTAGCGGGTTGTAAGGGGAAGGCTCATAATAGGCTTACAGTATTGCGTAGGTAAAGGGGTCTTTAGGGTATTAACCTAGCTGAAATCACTTCTGCATCCTCGTCAGACACCAGGTGCTTCTATTGAGGTGATTTACACGGTCACTCGCTCTGATGACTAAATCAGACTTCGGATGCTTGTTCTACAGCTATCAGAAGGGACAAAGGCCACCACTCTGGTGATTTCATCAGACTCCGTTTTCCTATTCAGGATTGCCGACACCACTGACTTTTGTATTTAAGGGTAAGGCAGGAGCCCTTTCATAGCAAACAAGGCTCAGGTCTACGAATAGAGCTAACTCTCGTTTACTGCTAAGTTCATGCAAGAGACCACACAACAATATTTTGACAGTTCTAGTTATAATTGATATCTTTTCTGCTTTTCAGTAACATATACAGTACCATTCAGACGAATCTTTACACCAAGTTAACTAGGAGTTGACTACATTCAGACTACATTTGGACCCTAGAGTTGACTACAAGTTCACTCCCTAGTTAACTATAGTTCACTAGGGAGTTAACATGGAGTTAACTAATCCTTTGTCCTGTCATCAAACTCTTATCTGAGATTTGATTTGCATATAATTTCATAACTGAAAATTAAGATATGCATGGTTTCTACTATCAAATGAGTAATTTATTAAATGTACATCTAATTTGCTATATTAAGACCACATTTTTGGCTGACCAGATGTGGTCTTAATAAAAGATTGTCTTAATAACAGATAAAAATATCTAAAAATGTTTAGGAGCAAGAATGTGAAACCTTTCAGAAATTTCACAAAATGAAATACAAATCATTTTTAAAAAAAAAAAAAATCAGTTGATTTATATTTCATGCGCATGTTTTTTATAAAGCGAATTCCTTTTACATTGCTTTCTTTTTAATATAGTTATCTTGTTTGTTATCTATCTATTTCTCTATAATAGGTCAAGCATTTTTTCCGGTTACTCCAGTTTTCGTCCACCTCTAATTAACAATTAAAATAAAACATCTGTATGACATACAGGTTGTGGGTGCTTGTTAGAACTGCCTCAGGAAAACCCACAACATGTCTTGGAGCAGAAATAAAAAACAGTATAATCCTCTCTAAAGCCCAGTTTTCTGCATATAAAGTGGAGTTTATGGGGTGTTCACTTGTTAACATAATGAATCGCCTAGAAATAAGTGAAATCATCTTGAGGGGGGCCCTAACCTTAAAACAATAGTTGGCATTGATGAATGTCATCAATTAACTCTTAAGATGCCAAGAAATGTTTAAAAAAATGTTGTCTCTTTATGTTGTCTGCTGCACCTTCTTGCAGGCAAAACAGAGTGGACCCTGATCATACAGCTCCTGGAGGAGCAGTCTGATCTGGGTCCACATTGTTTGCAAAAATGAATGTCAAAGTTAACAGCAGACGACAAAGCAGACGATAATTGTTGTGATTGGCTATGCATGGTTTCTACTATCAAATGAGTAATTTATTAAATGTACATCTAATTTGCTATATTATATGGAAGCCCTGGAGGGACTTCTAACTTCATCACTTCTGACCTCTTACTTCCGACTTCTAACTTCTAACTTCCCACTTCTAACTTCCGACTTCCGACTACTAACTTCCGACTTCTGACTTCCGACTTCTAACTTCTGACTTCTAACTTCCGACTTATTACTTCCGACTTCTAACTTCCGACTTCTGACTTCCTACTTCTGACTTCTAACTTCCGACTTCTAACTTCCAACTTCTGACTTCCGACTTCGAACTTTAAACTTCCGACTTCTAACTTCACCACTTCTAACTTCGTGACTTCTAACTTATAACTTCATGACTTCTTACTTTTAACTTCTAACTTCATGACTTCTTACTTCTAACTTCATGACTTCTTACTTCTAACTTCCGACTTCTAACTTCCGACTTCTGACTTCTGACTTCGAACTTCGAACTTCCGACTTCTAACTTCACCACTCCTAACTTCTAACTTCATGACTTCTTACTCTTAACTTCTAACTTCATGACTTCGTACTTCTAACTTCATGACTTCTTACTTCTAACTTCCGACTTCTAACTTCCAACTTCTGACTTCCCTCTTCAAACTTGAAGTTAGTAAGAAGTCATGAAATTAGAAGTAAGAAGTAGGAAGTTAGAAGTCGGAAGTTGGAAGTCGGAAGTTAGAAGTAGGAAGTTGGAAGTCAGAAGTCATGAAGTAAGAAGTAAGAAATCATGAAGTTGGAAGTAAGAACTCGGAAATTAGAAGTTAGACGTAAGAAGTTTGAAGTCGGAAGTCAGAAGTCGGAAGTTAGAAGTCGGAAGTTAGAAGTCATGAAGTTAGAAGTCAGAAGTCATGAAGTTAGAAGTAAGAAGTCATGAAGTTAGAAGTCAGAAGTGGTGAAGTTAGAAGTCCCCCCAGGGCTTCCATAATATTAAGACCACATTTTTGGCTGACCAGATGTGGTCTTAATAAAAGATTGTCTTAATAACAGATAAAAATATCTAAAAATGTTTTGGAGCAAGAATGTGAAACCTTTCAGAAATTTCACAAGATGAAATACAAATCATTTTTTTAAAAAAAAAAAAATCAGTTGATTTATATTTCATGCGCATGTTTTTTATAAAGCGAATTCCTTTTACATTGCTTTCTTTTTAATACATTTATCTTGTTTGTTATCTATCTATTTCTCTATAATAGGTCAAGCATTTTTTCCGGTTACTCCAGTTTTCGTCCACCTCTAATTAACAATTAAAATAAAACATCTGTATGACATACAGGTTGTGGGTGCTTGTTAGAACTGCCTCAGGAAAACCCACAACATGTCTTGGAGCAGAAATAAAAAACAGTATAATCCTCTCTAAAGCCCAGTTTTCTGCATATAAAGTGGAGTTTATGGGGTGTTCACTTGTTAACATAATGAATCGCCTAGAAATAAGTGAAATCATCTTGAGGGGGCCCTAACCTTAAAACAATAGTTGGCATTGATGAATGTCATCAATTAACTCTTAAGATGCCAAGAAATGTTTAAAAAAAATGTTGTCTCTTTATGTTGTCTGCTGCACCTTCTTGCAGGCAAAACAGAGTGGACCCTGATCATACAGCTCCTGGAGGAGCAGTCTGATCTGGGTCCACATTGTTTGCAAAAATGAATGTCAAAGTTAACAGCAGACGAAAAAGCAGACGATAATTGTTGTGATTGGCGTCTTATGTGTTAATCCTGTTAAATCAACAGGTAAGTGTACCGTTAAGTGTTTATTGTTTAACTAGCATGGGACCTGTGCTGCATATTATTGGAAAGGTCCCTCAGGACCTTTCCACAGTGTTTATGTGAAATTTGAAGCATTTTGGCTCCAGTGCAGACTTCTCGCTATAATTTGCTATTTGCAATGATATTCAATGTGAAGAAACAATGTGAACCAGTCAAAAATATGCAGGGATACTTCAGTTTACTATGTAGTGTGTCTATTTAGCGAAATGACCATAAATGAAAGTTACCATTTACAAGTATGAGGTTTCACAAAAAAGCTTGCCTTACTCTAGCAAGCGGCACAACATATCTGTAATTGAATATATCCTTATTCCAGCTTCCGCAAATTGTTGAACCGTCTCGCAACGTCCTTTTCGTATGCGTGACGCTGATTTACAATATATTTGAACTGACAAAAAGCGATATAAATATAAAGATTAAGATAAAGGAGCTTTATTTAACGTCGCATATCCGAAACAAATAGCATAAGCTTTTATTGCGACAAACAAAGTATCCTTTAACAGATACTTACCTGCCTTCATTTATCTTCATGGGACTACCCCTGATAATTCGAGCGACAGCCAAGGAAGCTCCTAGTACTATTTTTACGCCTTTGGTATGGCGCGGCCGGGGATCGAACCCGCGACCTACCATTCCCGAAGCAGACGCTCTACCACTGAACTATCGGGGGCCGGTGTATACTAATGAAGATGGCCAGAAAAGGCGACATCACAGAAAACATAATACCAATGGCGCTGTAGCGTGAGATTATTGATCCCGTGAGATTCTTCAGTCGCACCGGAAGTGGCTGAAATCCCTCACGGAGGGGTGTGAGATAATTCAGCCGTGAGAAGTGTAATACGATAACTCTATAAGAGACTGGGGTATCGAAACTCTCTTAGTATATTAAATGATAAATTATGCTGGCACATTAATTAAACTTTAATTAGAAACTGTGTTAGTAGTGATTTTATTTATTTATTTATTTATTTATTTATTTATTTATTTATTTATTTATTTATTTATTTATTTATTTATTCACCAAGCCCCGATTTGCGGAGGCCCAATGACAAACAGATACTGTAGAATGTAGAAGGATATTATCTTGATTAAAGACAACTCTGTCAAGCTGAACTTATATTGGGGTCGGACTTGACCAAAGCCAAACTGCAACGCCCGAGATCACTCAGGGCGACTGGACTTAGGATCGAAATGGTCCGTATTCATAGTGGTGTTGTTTATCAAATTACAAAAAAGAGAAAAAACCTGTAGGGACATTTCTTGTTTGTTTTGTTTGATTTGAGGTTAAACGTCCCCGTCAACACTGTATAAGGTCATTTTGGAGACGTTGCTTCAATTTTTTCCCGACAATGAGATGAAATGAAATTTCAAGCCCTGTCGCCCTATGAAACCTATAGGGTTTATGAGCATAGAGGGTTCGACTCGCACCGCTTTGCCTGGGCAGGCTTAGAGCCTCCAAGCGGTTTACCAGTACTCGTGTGCGGTCGGTTTCAGCTCTGCGTGGAAGCCTCGTGCAGCCCATCTATTTCTTCTCGCCCCAATGGGCGGGGGCAAGCTGACTTCGTACTTCTAACTTCTGCCTTGACGTTGTTTAGGTAGGTAAGTAAGTAGGTAGGTGCTTTGGATGGGTGGCTGGGTAGGTAGTTAGGTTGGGTTTGAGGTTAAACGTCCCCGTCAATACTAAATAGGTCATTCGGAGACGATGCTTCCATTTTCGTGGGAGCCGACTGAGATAAAAGGACATCTGAAGACATGCTGCCCAGTGAAACTAATAGTGTTTATATGCATGGACGGTCCGACTCGCGTCACTTTGCCTGGGCAGGCTTGAGCGGTTTACCGGTACTCATGTGCGGTCGGGCATAATGCAGCCCATCTATTTCTTCAAAGTAGAAGTAAAACAAAGATCAGGAGTCGATTCAAGTAACTTACTCCACCCATCAAAGACACCAAAGGGAAAGAAACAGAAACATGAAGCGACCAGACCATAATGGAAACCTAAACAAAGGAGGGCCATAAGGACAGTTACTTTCCCACAAAATGGCCATATGGCCATCCAAAATAAAAATACACAAGTGATACACACAGTAAGTAACAAACAACAATATAAATAAACCGCCACAGAAGAACCCCCTTGGAACGGTCAGTGGAAAGAAAGGGGGGGGGGGGGGGGGGCTTAAATCGATTTTACGTGGCCACAATCCTCGCCCTTACTTCCGTCGCGATTTAGACAAATAATTTATTCAGCCCGCATGAAGGCCTCCTAACTTATCAGTGCAACATCTCCGTGAACACAAATAATAAAAAAAAAACGGTGAGGACTCGACAGCAAGAAACCACTGAAATGCTGGAGCAAAAGAAAACCAACAGTTAGACTCCGATGGGCCCGACCAGAGACAGAGCAAGTCCCGCTGGGTGGGTTAGATTTAAGTAAGTAGGTAATGAGGTGTGTCTTGTGGGTCGGTAGGTAGGTAATGAGGGATGGTTGTATGTTTGATTTGAGGTTTAACGTCCCCGTCAATACTATATAGGTCATTTGGAGACGATGCTTCCAATTTCGTGGGACCCGACTTTGAGATGAAAAGACATCTCAAGACCTGCCGCCCAATGAAACCAATAGGGTTTTTATGCATGGACGGTCCGACTCGCATCACCCGCCTGGGCAGGCTTTTGCGGTTTACAGGTACTCAGGTGTGGTAGGGAATCATGCAGCCCATCTAGTTCTTCAAGTCCCGATGGGCGGGATAGATTTAGTTAGGCAGGTAATGGGGGTGTCTTGGTGGGAAGGTAGGTAGGTGTTTGTTTGTTTGTTTGTTTGTCGGGGCTTGAAGAAATAGATGGGCTGCATGATGCTTCCACGCAAAGCTGAAACTGACCGCACACTAGTACTGGTAAACCGCTTAGAGGACCTAAGCCTGCCCAGGCAAAGCGGTGCAAGTCGGCCCGTCCATGCTTATAAACCTTATTGGTTTCATTGGGCGACAGGGCTTGATATGTCATTACATCTCAATGTCAGGTAAAAGTCCCACATCGGAAGCAACGTCTCCAAAATGACCTATACAGTGTTGATGGGGACGTTAAACCTCAAATCAAACAGACAACGTCTAAGGAAGAAGTTAAAAGTAAGCCTCCCTACCTACCTACCTACCTACCTGCCCACCAGACCATTCACCCTACCTACATACCTACCTACCTAGCTACCTTGCAGCCCATCTGTTTCTTCAAGCCCCGGTTGGTGGGGTCGATTTTGATTGGTTGAAAGTGAGCAGTGGGTTCGGTAATTACTTCTGTTTTTAGCTCACCTGTCACGTAGTGACAAGGTGAGCTTTTGTGATCACATTTTGTCCGTCGTCCGTCGTCAGTGCGTCCGTCCGTGCGTCCGTGCGTGCGTAAACAATTTCTTGTCCGCACGATAGCATCTTCATTTATGATTTGATTTTAACCAGACTTGCACACAACTTGTACCACCATGAGATCTAGGTTCCTTTCTTGAACCAGGCATATCCCATCATGTGTTAAGGAGTTACGGCCCCTGAAAGGGCAAAAATTGCCTATTTTGGTCTTGTCCGCATGATAGCATCTTCATTTTTGATTTGATTTTAACCAGACTTGCACACAACTTGTACCACCATGAGATCTGGGTTCCTTTCTTGAACCATCCATATCCCATCATGTGTTACGGAGTAACGGCCCCTGAAAGGGCAAAAATTGCCTATTTTCGTCTTGTCTGCATGATAGATGGTTCATTTATGATTTGATTTTAACTAAACTTGCACACAATTTGTACCACCACAAAATCTCAGTCAAGTTCGAATATGGGTCATGTCGGGTCAAAAAGTAGGTCAGTAGGTCAAATCAGAAAAAGAACCTTGTGAAGACACAAGAGGCCACAGTTTTGGTCCGATCATCATCAAACTTGCCCAGAATGATCATCTTGACAATATCTCAGTAAAGTTCGAATATGGGTGTTGTCGGGTCAAAAAGTAGGTCAGTAGGTCAAATCATAGAAAAACTGTCTGAACACACTAGAGGCCACAATTTATGTCCAATCATCATCAAACTTGCTCAGAATGATCATCTTAATAATATCTTGGTCACATTCGAATATGAGTCATGCCGGGTCAAAAAGTAGGTCAGTAGGTCAAATCATAGAAAAACCTTGTGAATACACTAGAGGCCGCAGTTTTGGTTCAATCATTATCAAACCTGCCCAGAATGATCATCTTGACAATATCTTGGTCACATTAGAATACAGGTCATGTCGGGTCAAAAAGTAGGTCAGTAGGTCAAATCATAGAAAAACCTTGTGAACACACTAGAGGCCACAGTTTTGGTCCGATCATCATCAGACTTGCCCAGTATGATCATTTTGACAATATCTCGGTCAAGTTCGAATATGGGTTATGTCGGGTTACAAAGTAGGTCAGTAGGTCAAATCATAGAAAAAGCTTATGAACACACTAGAGGCCACAGTTTTAGTCCGATCATCATCAAACTTGCCCAGCATGATCATCTTGACAATATCTCAGTCAAGTTCAAATATGGGTCAGGTTGGGTCAAAAAGTAGGTCAGTAGGTCAAATTAAAGAAAAACCCTCTGAACACATGTGGTTTTTGGTCCGATCATCATCAAACTTGCTCAAAATGATCATTTGACAATATCTCGGTTAATTTCGAATATGGGTCGTGTCTGGTCAATATGTAGGTCAGTAGGTCAGATTGTTGAAAAACATTGTGAACACACTAGAGGCCCAAGTTTTGGTCCGATCATCATCAAACTTGCTCAGAATGATCATCTTGACAATATCTGTGTCAAGTTTGAATATGGGACATGTCGGGTCAAAAAGTAGGTCAGCAGGTCAAATCATAGAAAAACGTTTTGAACACTCTAAGAGGCCACAGTTTCAGTCAAATCATCATAAAACTTGCTCAGAATGATCATCTGGACAATATCTCAGTTAAGTTTGAATATTGGTCATGTCAAATCAAAAAGTAGATCAGTAGGTTATTTTGTCATAACTTTTGAACCGTTTGAGATAGAGCCTTCATATTTGGCATGTAGGTTCCTTCTGACAAGGGCTTCCCACTCATATAGATTTGACCTGTGACACTGACCTGTAACCTACTTTATCATACCTTTAGAACCATATGAAATAGAGCCTTCATATTTGGCATGCATGTTCCTTGTGACAAGTTTTTCTCAGCCATTCAAAACTTTTGACCCTTGACCTTTGACCTACTTTGTCATAACTTTTGAAGCATTTGAGATACAGCCTTCATATTTAGCATGTAGGTTCCTTGTGACAATGTTGCTTAGATTATCCTCTACCAAAAAGGCTAAACAATCCCTCTCGGATGAACAAAATGGCCATGGGAGGTAAAAATAGAAAAATATTGTAAATTTGATTCAAACGGAAACTCCCCCTAAACCCTAAGCCAATTTGATTCAAAGTTCCCAGGAATGTTGCCTAGGTTACTCCCTACCAAATAAGCTAAAATCACTCTGCTGATGAACAAGATGGCCACAATGGCTAAAAATAGAATGTACTTGAGACAGTGACACACAGGTGAGCGAACCAGGGCCCTCTGGGCCCTCTTGTTTATTAATATTATTATTTATTTATTTTATTGAAACTAAGAGAAAACCTGTTTGGTTATCATTAGGCATTATTACCCCATATAAGCAGAAAGGTGTGAAAATTAGTCAGTAGGTTTTGATAAGCATGGGGACAACAGGAAATGTCAAACCATGAATCACACATGTTAATCACCTTGGTATGTAACTAAAATTTAAATTCCATGAAGGGTTCAATATCCTTTGGAAGCTAGGAATACACCGTAGAACTGAAAAGGTAAATGTACATGTTTTCTCTAAGCCTCGGATTATGATTAATATTATCATTCTTATTTATTATAATTGTTAAAAAGTCACTTATATTGAGATCAGGCTTATGCTACAGTGTTCCAATCTATTTAGGCAGAATAATAATTTTAAAATTTCCACAGAACTTGTTTTTTAAAAGTATTAATTGCGAGAACACGCCTATTAAAAATATATTGAAATTTTACCATCACATTTTTAGGTAAAATATTCTGATATTTTTCATATTTCCGCTGGAAAACATAGATTGTAGGTACTCGTTAGAATCGCCTCGCCATGACGGTTCTAACCAGTACCTACAATCTATGTTTTCCAGCGGAAATATGAAAATAATATACACCGCTGTAAACCCCAGTTTTACTGTATAAAAGTGGGGTTTAATTGGGTTCATAATAATTTCAAGAAAATACATGTACCCGCATATATTTTGTTCTTTTTGAACACATGGGAACATATTTATGGCAGATTTAATACGTGCATCTTTCGAATAAATAAATAAATAAACAAATAAATAAAAATAAAGAAATAAAGCCTGTAATAAAAAATGTTTTATTTAAATTTCGTAATGTAAGCAGATTTCTTTAGACATTTTAAACAAAGGGGCAGGGGCTAACAGGAAATGGATGACATTTCTCACGGCCTTCTTGCGCATGCGCAGATATACCTTGGTATTAAGGTTCTCACGGGTTTAAAGATCTTACGCTACAGCGCCAACAGGAAGGGCAAACTAAAATTTTGATATACAGTGAGAATGCAACGGAAAGGAAAGTAATCAGCTGCCTCTTCTCACACGAGAAAAAGGTGTTTTATCAGCCTTGGGGAATCAATTGCTGAGGCTGAAAGTCACTACAGTTTCTTTGTCAGTATAATCAGTTTTAGTGGCATGACGTTGCATTGACGTTGGTACGACGTTGCATAGACGCCATGTGCCCGCTGGAAATAACTAATCTTTCTTATGGGTGGCACGGATCCAATATACATATATATTGTTCCTTGTTAGCGTCGTTCAAACGCGTAACACGACTTACGTTTTATAACAAAAATAAGAAAACTAATGTAATCCCTGTAATCCCAACTTCATTGCAGATACATGTAACATACTGATATCCAGTAACTGAAAACCACTACTCGAAATAATAGTAATAAGTACTCTGCGCGGAAATAAATTTGATTGCTCATGCTGACTAAAGTTGTTGATAAATGCTTGTATCTTAGTTTATGAGGGCGCCAAGGCATGGTATAGTGTGTTGCACGTACGTGTACACGTTAGGCCACAGCCACATTTAGGGAACGGCATTTTGTACGGGTCGAGGTCATCGGATGTGGGGATCGATGAGTTGGTCCCAGGAACTTGGTGGTTCTACATGCAGCACTTCTGCTTTGCCAAGCCGGTAGGAGATGCTGAGGGTTTGTATCAATATCTGGATCATTGCACACTCATCCTGCCTGCTGGTTGGGAATAGGACTTGGAGTTGTGAATTGTATCGATTCCTTATCATTGCCTCCATTTCTGTTTTACGACAAGTCTTCTTCCTGGACCATTAGCCGCTTGTTTATGTATGGAAAATTGCAAAGGCATGCTTCATTTGCAGCCAAAGTCCGATGGCAAAAATCGCGCGGCCCCAAAATAGAGCACAGTTGGCCTACTTTCTGCTCTCGATCACGGTAGAGAAATCGCGATGTGCAACCGATTTGTCACTGATTACTCTACATTTTTGTCTCAATTTAGATTGGCATTCAAAATTTCTAAAACTGGCAGTGCTTCACTTTACTCAGTATGGCACAGGGAGTCCAACGCGATTAACTCTTGTTGGACAGACTGCCGCGATTTGCGGCCCAGAAGCACATAACTTACGTCTCGCTGTGGAGCTATGGAGTTCTGTCCGCTCGACCCTGGCATACATAAAATGCCTTAGCTTGAACGAACGAACGTAGCAGTGTCATCATCATCATTTTTCTCTGTTCAGCTCTTGAGCAGTTAGTCCAGATCGATATCACAACATGTCTGGATTTATGAAAGAGTACTTCCAGAGCCACTTGTGGCTTTTTTGAAGTCATGCCGACTTCATGGGATTCCTGAGGTGACCGCATGCCTTCAGCACCTGAGTGTCACTGTCGTTTTACGTTAGGAACTGCGCAGTCAAGCCCCCAGCCAGAACCAAGAAGGCAGCACCAAGACTACGTCAAGCAGCACCACCAGCAGTCTAATTCAAGATTTCTGGCCTGGCCAAGGCAACATTTTCAGAAACTGAATGCAGATACATATTGACAAGACCTTACCAGTGAGATTGTCTAATGCTTGATTTCTTTATAAATAGCCTCACCGAGGCAATTTTCCACTAACTTGCACCGCCGTATAAATTTTAAACCGTTAGAGATATTTCATACAATTTTTCGGCAAACAGATATATATTGATAAGATATAGTCAACAATGTTGTTTAATGCCTGATTTCTTTATATAAATGGCATTGCCAAAGCAAAATATTCACAAACTGATTGCAGGTATATGTTTTATTTTGGTAAGATTTGGCAAACAGATGTATATTGACAAGACCGTCTAATATGTTCTTAAAAGGGTTATCCTTTTGAAGCAAGGAATACATCACAGAACTCGAAAATATGGAATGTACATGTTTTCTGTGCCAGACTAGCTAGTTTCGGCCAATTAGGCCTCATCAGTGACCAATTAGGCCTCATCATAATGCCTGATTTCTTCATAAGAAGCCTGGCCAAGGCAACAGTAGGATTATTATCCCCACGCTTTTCAAAGAAAAAGTAGGGCTATTGTAATTGTATCCGTCGTCCGTCCGTCCGTCTGTCTGTCCGTCCGTCCGTCCGTCTTACCGGATAACTCCTCCTAGACGGTTATAGATAGAAACTTGAAACTTTGGGAACTGATAGATCTTTGGTCTGGGTAGTGCTTGGCACTTTCGGAATTTCGATCACACCCTATGGGTGGATCCAGGGGTTGGGGCCCGCGGGTTTCAAAAATCAAAATTTCCAGAACATGGTCGTGTAACATATCAAAGCGAACGGCATGATGAGTAGATTATGTAGTGGCGTGGGGATATGTAATGGCGTGCCATCGACAGCGCGATTCTAGTTTTGTTAAGTTTTGGCATGCAGAGAGATTGAAAAGACCAAACAAATGAGTTTGTCTAAAGGCTGATATCTTTATAATTCGCCTCGCCGAGGCAAAAATTTCACTAGCCGACATAGACGTTAAAACTTTCAACCCACTAGAACTATTTTGATAAGTTTTTCGGGTAGATATATATTGACAAGATCTAATTAATTATATTGTTTAATATTGATAGCCTCTCCGGGGTAAAATAATACCAAACTGATTTTAGATATATTATCCGCAAGGTATATTTCAATAATTTTGTCATGAAGATGTATATTGGCATGACCTAACCAATTTGTATAATGCAATATTTTTTTATATAAATAGCCTCGCCGAGGCAGAATTTTCACCAGCTGATGATGGACATATAATTTTCAAACCCCTAGGTATATTTTGATAATTTCCCCCGGCATGAGAAGAATGCTGAGCTGTATGTAGTTTTCGTCCTGTGTCTGTTTTTATTCCATCTGTTTTTCCTTCTGTCTGTCTTGGCCCAAGAAATGATTGTTAACTGGTTTCTACAGAATTATTGCGATACAGCCACTTGCAGTTTTTTTCCGACATACATTCTATCAATTTAACGCTCATTTCATGAGAACAAATAGCTTTTTAAGTGGCAGCTACATAAAAAAGTGACACATAACGATCTGTCCTGTCTACGAAAAGTCACATATTGACTGTTTGGTGGCAACGCGTGGACGTCCGTCAACACTTAACTTCAAAGTTTTGCTTTAATTCTAATATCTTGCTAATCACATGTCTAATACATTTTTAATTGGTATATTATGTTTCTTTTGCATTGCCTTAAACATGAGTCGGTCACACGCCTGGGTCAAGTGCCCGGGTTTGGCTAGCGCCAGTAAGTAGAATATATAGCGATATTGGTAATTTCCAGATTTATTTTTTCCTTTAACTTTGCAGTGTGAACTTATAATGCCTAACGGGTATTACTTTTAAATAGACACGTATAGAGTATTGTTCCAGTTATGTGGCTGCTGCTGCTGACCGGTCATGGTCGCATAAATTGAATGGTCATTGTATAGTTTTGGCATTCATCGTGTTGACTGGGGTTTTGTATGATATAATTATCAGCAGGTAATGTATAGTTACAGTCTCGTGGCTGCTGCTCCAGCTGACACAGAAGGTAAAGGTATCAGTGGCAGAACTTTGCGTAATATTCATGTTACTTGTCTATGTAAAACATTTGATCTCTATCTTTTATGTTATTGGAAGTTGATATGTGGTATTACCTGACAGCTGACAAAGTACAGTAAAACTGATTTGACTTCTGCTGCCAAGATCGCACACTTTTAACTTTGACTGAGATAGTCATGTTAAAGTTTTTGTATTGTTGTGGTTTTCAACCTACGATTAGGGTTGATATGCAGACACTTTTATGGGTGCAGAAAAGATACTGCTGTCAGCAGATCAAGGTCAAAAACTTACTATTTAGAAATTGAGATCAAGGTTTTAAACTTAAAATTGTGCTTTGCAATACATGGTTGCATCTGTCGATGGTATCCATAACCCCGTGGCCACTTTCTCTATTTTTTCCTTGCCTTTCATTGCAAGACGTATGGCAGCTATTGGTGTAGTTGCCAATTCTACCAGTGATTTGTTTTGAGGTCTCAGCTAAAATGAAGTTTAAAAACAGGAAATGCAAATTATACAACTTTAGAATTTCTCATCTTAGTTTTAAGTATGACTGCTGTTGAAAAATTAAAGCGATTCACCAAATGACAGTGGTATTTGATCAGTCTTGATTTCAAGGTTCTAAAGCGAATAGTTAAGGGTTGGTCATGTATGCAAAAGACAAACATTACGTACGTTTATTATTATTTTTATGTTTATTAGTATTATCATTACTATTGTGATAATGCTCTGTTCATTCTGCTGACTAGACAGCAGCAGACCTTTCCTTTGGATTCTTTTTAAAGAAGCCAACTTGTAGTACAATCTTTTATATCTTCAAAATGGCTACTTTTCTGGTGAAAATCAGTGATATTTTTCTTATTTATACTGCGAACATAGGTTGTAGGTACTCGTTTGAACCGGTTCTAATGAGTACCCACAACATATCTCGTGGAACAGAAATAAGAAAAAATAATGTATACCCCCGTAAACCCCAAATTTCTCTATATAAAGTGGAATTTAGGGGTGTTCATTTCAGGTGATGAATTCAGGAGATATAAAACCCACAATACCTACACACTGTAATAAAAGTTCATATCCCATTACAAAAGAAAATGCCTTTATAATTCTGACCCCTCAAACCCCACTTTTAAAACTGGGTTTTACGTTGATAAACCAATTTTTTTATATTTCTGCTTAAAAACATAGATTCTGGGTACTCGTTACAACCCCCTTAATGAGGCGGTTCTGTCGAGTACCCACAATCTATATTTTGTGCAGAAATAAGACAAATATCTTTTGTTTTATCTGTAAACATTCTTTTTTTTTTGTGAGTAAACTTTACAAAGTATTTGAACAGGCGTGTTTTTGTAATGATTCTATATTTTATCAACTATCTTTTCTATATATCTTTTGAGTTCAGGATTTCTCCACATTGGTTGAAACTGTGTATCTGTTTTCTAGAATACCTAAAATATTTTCAGAGCCAAATTTTCTAATGTAAATATAGAAGGACTAAGCATGCCCAGGTAAAGTGTCATTTCATCTGAATGTCTGGTAATAGCCCCATAAAATTGGAAGCAGCGTCTCCAAAATGACATAGTGTTGACAGGGACGTTAGATCTCAAGTAAAACAAACAAACAACAAAAAAAAAAAAAAAAAAAAAAAAAAACACCGTGATCTGATTCTTCACTGTCCACGCATAAGTTTCTACAGTATTAAGTTGTATTAAGTTACATGCCCAAGCTTGTGATATTCGATATTACCTTTCTTTAACCCATATATGACAGTGGAATCTTCTACTTTAAAAGTTTGGAGTGGTCCATTTCAAAATGACATGATGCCCCGTGACGGGGCATCCGATCTGAGTCTAAACTTTTTACCGCTGTCCCACAAATGGGCGCTTGGCATATATGGGTTAAATGTGGAAATGAGAAATAAAACGCAACAACGTTTACTATTAGATGTTTATTGGCCCCTTATGTGGGAATGGACAATGTCTGTAGGATCCCTGTCATTTAATTAATCCTTACTCTGCTAAACATGAAACAATGTAAATCCAGATCTGGATCTACACTGTCATTCAGTTTGAGAATTTTAAATGAATGCAATATGTGAAGTAATTTATGTGGACTCTAATCAGTCTGATCAGGTCCCACATTGTTTGCAAAATTGACTTTCAAAGTTACAAGCAGACGACAAAGCAGACAAAATTGCTGTGATTGACATCTTATGGGTTAATTATCCAGCAGGATAATGAAAAACTGCATCTGAAATTGTCATTTGTTTATGTTGTCTGCTGCTCTTCTGGTAAACTTTTCAAAACATATTTTCAAACTTTTCAAACATATTTATGCGTATAGTCAATCAGTGTGGACCCTGATCGGACTTCTCCAAGAGGAGCAGTCTGACTAGGTTCCATATTGTTTGAAAAATTGAAAATTTGACTTCTAAAATTACCAGCAGATTGTTCAAAACAGGTTGTGGGTACTCGTTAGAACTGACTCAATGAGGCGGTTCTTTCAAATTCCCACTTCCTTTTTCAGAAGCCGAAATAAAAAAAAAATATATGTGATAATTGCCAGTTTAAAGTTATGAGCAGGTTGTGGATGCTTATTAGAGCTGTCTCAATGAGGCGATTCTAATAAGTTCCCACTTAATAATGTTTGAAGCAGAAATAAAAAAGAAAAACTAGTCAACAGCCAATAGCCATGTTAAAGCCATGAACAGGTTATGGGTACTCATTAGAACTGTCTCAATGAGGCGATTCTAACTAGTTCCCGCATTCATTTTTCTTTATTTTTTCGCCCAAAAACATAGATTGTGGGTACGCGTTAGAACCGCCTCACTGACGCGGTTATCTGGGCCTGCACTGTTTGCCAACTGTCCGTTTTGGGGTTTCTGGTACAAAATGAACAGATGTGTATACCTTTACCTCTACACTGTTTTCAAAGAGTTAAGCCATTTTGCGAATGGAGTTTGAAGTGGCACAACCTGTCACCCTTGAACTTTGAGGTGGACTCGGGCTATATGTAGGGAGAAAGATTCATTTGGTACGAACCTTTTTTGTACCAAATGGAATCTTCCTCCTTATATGTACCAGGGCTCCATTTCAAGGTTTAAGGGTGTCGGGGTGTGTTTTCATCAAGGTATATTTGGGGAATGACTGAACTTTTAGCAAACAGTGGAGGCCCTGATCAGACGCCCCATTCTGCGGCGTCTGATCTGGGCCTGCACTGTTTGCAAAAGTGAAATTTTCATGAATGAATATTCAGTTGCCATATGCTTAGGCAATTAGTGAGGCTTATCAGTGTGAACCTGAGATTTATTGAAGTTCATTTTAACAAATGAAAATAAACAGAGCTGTTGTTCTGGAGAGGCTAAAATGTCCATACCTGGATTTTCGGGGCACTTAAATCCAGGAGTATAACCTGAAATTCATTAACCCTTATCCCGCTGAACATGACAAATCCTAACTTTGCAAACAGCATAGATCCTGATCAGATGGTTAATGATTGTTTGATTTGAGGTTTAACGTCCCCGTCAACACTGTAAAGGTCATTTTGCAGACGTTGCTTCCAATTTTGTGGGACTTTTACCCGACATTGAGATGAAATGACATCTCAAGCCCTGTCGCCCAATGAAACCAATAGGGTTTTTTAGCATAGACGGTCCGCCTCGCACCACAGTTCCTGTACAGGCTTAGATCCTCTAAGCAGTTTACCAGTACTAATGTGCAGGCCGGATTCAGCTCTGCGTGGAAACATCATGCAGCCCATATATTTCTTCAAGCCCCTTTGGGCGGGGGCTGTTTCATCTGGTCAGGATCTACACTGTTTTTCATCCAATTTGTGAATGGAATGAATACATAGCCTTTAACGATTTGAATGGTTGATATCCAGAAATGGGTATGGTAAAATTAATTTATTCAGCGGGATAAGGGCTAACAATGATCATTTTGAAATTATGGGATATAACCTGTCATTCTTCATTTTTTTTGCCATGCCATTTGCATCAGCATGATGAAAATAAATAAATATATAAAAAAAAAAAAACAACAAAAAAAAAAAAAAAAAAACAGATAACAAATTAAGTAACATATTCATTCACCTGTTCTAATCCATATATGTACTACTGTATAACTGTTAAGACTTCTAGTCAACTAGAAGTTAATTAAAGTTAACTCCCTAGTTAACAAAAGCGGGAAATGGAGTTGACTAGGAGTTAACTCCATGTCTGAATGTAGTTGACTTGGAGTCAACTAGGGTGTCAAGAATCGTCTGAATGGTACTGTATGTGCCAAACATCAAAATAACAACATAAATCATGAAACCAAATTACACAAAATAAAGAGACACAAATAAGCTAAATTTTATGCAATAAACCCCTCATGATCTATGCAGGATTCATAGACATACTTCTCCTGCTGAAGACATGGCAGATTGATAGTAGTAAGACCCAAAATAGTAAATTATGATCCCCGACACAACTGCACAGAAAATGGCTATATTGACAAGTAAATTTAGAATCAGAGCCAAAATTAGCAGCCACATTTTTGGAAACGGGTCAACTCGGCCTGTAACCAACTCGGCCCCTGAGTCAAGTCGGCCTCGGGTCAACTCGGCCTGAATTTGTCAAGCATTACATATGCCTAGAAACTTTAGTGAATAGAGAATTCTTTTCGTCTTTGGACCAAAGTTATATTTTCTGAAAATTATCAGTTGGGAATCGTACTTAGCTGCACATTTTCGATTCGCATTGATAAAATAGGTATTTATTTCACATCAAATGTATACATTCACATCAAAGGTTAACATTCATTTCGGGTCCGTTTGTTTCTAAATTTGAGTAATTTTCCAGTCTAGTAAAAATACCACACCACATCTTAAGTAGTTTTTATGCTTATTCTAAATGAGTTTAACCTGCTGTTCACTAATTGATTAGAAATTAGAAATTGATTAGAAATGTTAATGTTGTGTGACAATCCAACCTTGCCGTCGAGGTCTGCTGTAAAAGATGTGTGCAATATGAATAAAAAGACAGAAAACTGAAGGACATACATATAAAATAGTATGTAGTAGCATAACATTTCATTGAGGACACGTCTGTCAAGCTAAATTCATTCTGGGGTCCGACTTGGTCAGGCCGAGTTGACCCGGCCGAGTTGACTCAGGCCGACTTGACTCAGGGCCGAGTTGACCCGGATTCCACATTTTTAGGGTTCTTACAGCTCAAAAAGCAATGATTTTTTCAGAAGGTTAGGCTTTCCACATGCCTGTAAGGCTTCCCAAATATAAATTATTTAATTAAATATTAATTTTCCAAAGGTAAATATTAATTTCTGAAATTACTCAAAAATGTTTGTTACCCCAAAATTTCAGGTTAAATTTGTCCCAAATAATTTAATAAAAAGTATTCCAGAAAGAATTTTACCTTGCAATACACAGTAGTAATCCCAAACAGATTTTTCACTCTTCACTGCACAATAATAAGTTCAATAATAATTTTCACTGCACAATTAAGTCCAAAGGAATTTCACAAGTCACTAAACACAGAAGTAATTAATCCAAGAATGACAAAGGTCCAAAACTGACCCATATTTATACCTGTCCCAAATTTTAGCTGCAATCTGATTGGTTAATGAATTTAAGAATTTTTAAATCCCCCTTTTTGAGCTAATTAAAAACATTTTTTGCAAACAAAGTATTGCAGACCAATCTTAAGATGCATATTTATCATCCTGTCAATTTACAGCTCTCAAAAAGGCCCAGAAATACCTTAAAAATGGTGTTTTAAAAATCTGCAATAATGGCATCAAAAAACATGGCTGACTCATTTTTGACAGGTCAACATCCAAGGCAGTTTTTTAACTACTACAACTGCACAAAGTCCTGATAAACTATGCAAATAGGTGGAAAATGAGCATTATTTAAATAAAAACATGTTAGTAGAGCATTTTCCTGATTAAAAAATGTTAACTTGCTAAAAATTGGAAAAATAGTGAAACTAGGTCAGTCCCTGGAATTTCAGCCCCTGGATGCTAGCTGGACCAAAATGCTCTTTCCAGATTAAAGCAAAAATAAACAGTGAACTTTCATGCTACTTAGCCAACATGAAAATAGCATAAAAATCTACATTTCTGCCACAAATCAGGACATAAATTGAAAGGATAAGCTTTAAATGGCTGAAAATGTAAATCAGACGGCCGGTGCATGATAAAAGGTCACTTATGGAAATGTGTTTTGCAGCCATACCTCAGTAAAAACGAGCCCGATAGACTTGAAACTTTCAAGAAAGCTAGAAAATTGCTCATTCTAAAGAAAAATACAAAAAGAAGTTCAATATTTGCTCAACATTTAAAGAAAATGTACAAAAACATGAAATGCATGAAAAACAATGGGCCAAAACCTGCAAGTTTACCACAACAGCTCCCCCTTAGGGAAGAATGCATTTTAAACCTAAAAATGCATTCCATTCCGACCCCGGAATGCAATACAGATTTATATTACTAGTCAGGTTTTGGCGAACACAATATGGTATCATGACTAAGACAGAACATCAATGCATAGAGTAGAATATCAACAGCAGTCAGCATAATAAAACATAGCATTGGTTTCGTTCTGGGTCATCTGTGAAAACTACCGCTTCTCAGAACTCATTGAACAAAAGTATACATGTATGAAGTAGAATATAAGTGAAAAAGTCTTGAAGTGGCATTCAAAAAGTCAACAATTATCACTTACATGTGTATTAAATGAACATGGGAAGCGAAAATACAATTGGTAAGTGAATCAGTAATTAATCAATGTCCTAGGCATTCTGGTACACGTACAAGAATGATTACTGGTAAGTAGAATGATAATCTATCATTGAACCTTGAAGAATTATTCATCAATGGCAATTCTGCTCGGGTCAATGCAATACCAAAACAAAATGGGTGTACATTTATGTAATCTCAAGGTATTGCTTAGTTAAATGGATAAACTGAGCAAAATCAGGTCAACAATATTATGCTCTCAGCAATATCTCATTGGGCCTATCTCATTTTCTACTAGCACCAAAATATATTTAAAAGGCCTATTTAAAATGTTCGACATGTCAGATCAGCCACCAATAGTACTCTATGATTCTCAAAATCACCAAGCTGGCCACACCAGCAACAAACACAAACAGACTGCTCATAAAAATCAGCAACATCATCCGATATTGCATGATCATCACCGGCCAGGGATGCAAAAGGAGCATAGTATATAGTATCATATATCACACTGAGACTGTAGGAATATAATATGGCAAGATATAAGTATATGAAAATATAATTCTGTATCATAATAATCTCATATGACATATAAAAAATATACATGTGTTCTGTAATACTCAAAAATAAAACTTTATCTTGGATACATTTTTCATTACAATATTGAGTGTCTCTACCTTCAGGGAAAGCAAGCGAACTAACAAAGTAATCATTACCCATGATTCATACTACTTACAGCGTAGAGACAGGTAAGTGTTCAACCTGGCAAATTAAATGCTGCAAGGACAAGCCCAGATTTTACTCAGAAAACTATGTAACACCCAGATGTGAAACACATGAATCCTGGTAAAATCTAAATTTTCCCCCATCGAAAAACTTTGATAAACCAAACTAGCCAACAAACCAGGCTGTTAACCTGTAGCGCCTAAAGCAGTTCTCCACTACACAGCATATAACTGTTGGCTATGCTATGAATGTAATGGAGAAATACTCAAACAGCACCAGGAGATTAAACCCCTAAAGCGTCAATCCAAAGACATAATGCAGTGACACCAGATACAGGTAACTGTTGAACCTGTAAAGTTAAGGTGTCACCTACGGACAAGACTGTGCGGCCAACACAGTCAGCCAAGTGTAAGCCTCATAAGTTGCCTCAGCGGTGAAAAAGTCAGGCCTAACTTATCACCCTTATGAGTTGACAGGTTTGTAAAGACAGGAGGTCCCCAAAATGGTTTCTAGGGCACGGCTGCAGGACATCTTAAATGGGCCCAGATGTTCAGCATCAGATACCCCAGGCCCCATCCATGAGGACCGACCATCCGTGCAAACCACACTTACCATAAAACGAATAAAATACTTCAATCGACAAAACGAAGACTCAAACTGGCTTCATCTGCTGCAAAAAGCAATTACATAGGAAATTCCTTCTGGTAGAGACAAACAATTTGAAAATCAGAAAGTCTTTAATTATTATTCTTATTGATAAGAATGTCTCTGGAATGTGAAGTTGGTCCAATGGAAAAGGTAGTAGGATGGTTTCCAGTGTTGAGGATGTTGACAAGTGACCATGGTTCTTCATGTAGACCGAGCTCGGACCCTGAGATGGACAGTTAGTGAAGATCAGCCAGGAGTGTTGGCAGTGGTAGGTAGCCCATGTGATCAGCGATCCCTTCGAGGTAAAGCATCCCATGTGATCAGCAAGTCCTTCGAGGTAAAGCATCCATGCTGAGATAATTAATACGCAGCTTAGAGCTATCAGCATGACCAGAAATGGGTTGACTTGGAGGTAAAAGTCCCAAGCAAGGAGTATATATCCATAAAACACGGAATATAAACTACAGCACAGAATTTTAATCCATGGCACTGTAACACGGAATATTAATCCATAGCACTGTAACACGGAATATTAATCCATAGCACTGTAATATTAATCCATAGCACAGAGATAGCACTGGGAATAGAATTAGGTAATAATCTATGGCACTGGGATCAGAATTAAGTAATAATCCATGGCACTGGGAACAGAATTAGGTAATAATCCATGGCACTAAATAGAAGACAGAAATGCTATTATTAATCCAGTACAACTAAACAGAAGGCAGGAATGCTATATGAATGGGGCACAACTGGTAAATCACTATAAAATTACAAGAAAAATGTTCCTCCTTAAAAGTACTCATGCCAGTTGAAAATGAATCCCCCTACTTCTATGTCAATCTCAATGATTCCACATACACTCATTTTCTTTCCTGCTTCGGCTACTACTAACCTGTGCTTAGCTTGCGAAAGTTTAGGTCTTGCTTCCTCAGGAATTTGTTCGTAAATTACACTATTTAAAACTGATACTTCTGCACCTGTATCAACAACAGCACTGCACAAAATTCCACCTACTGAAATAGGTACTTTAATGGTTTTCACTTTCAAACGGTCGATGTTGATATGGAGACCCCCCTCACAATCTAGATTTGTTTTCATCTCATTATCACAACTTGTTTTTATAGAAGTTTTCTCCTCCTCACCTGTCTTACATGTGGGAGTTAACATTTCCTGTTTACACAATGAACCATTTGAACTAGTTTTCTCCAATTTGGCCTTACTATTGCTGTCCATTTGGGCTGGGCTTAGGCCAGCTCGCGCAGCCCATTTCCGTTTCCCTGAAACTTTTGTTTTTGATTTGTCTGTTTCTTTGGACAATCTGGGGAAATGTGACCTTTCTCGTTACAGCTGTAACATGTTATATCTTTATAAGGGGTTTTCTTCTTTACATTTTCACTGCTTTCATTACTGGTGGGTTCCTCTGAGCCCCCACTGGTCATCTTTTCCATTTGCTGGACAAGGTAGTTTTTCATGTCACGCCAGAGCTGATTTATTCTTTCTTCAGTCACCATTTTTCTACCATTTACTCGTCTTAACTCTTTAGGTTGGAGTTCCTCTTCCGAGTCTTCTGAACTGTAATACACAAAATCCTCTTCAATTTGACGCACCCCAGAATTTTTTACTGTCTGCTGACGGCAAGCCTCATGCCATGTGATCAAGTCTACGGTCTCAGATAATGTCCTTGGTTTCTTTGTAAGGATGTCATAAGCCATCTTTTGGTCTGGAAGTCCCTTTAAAAGATGCTCAATTGCTAAATTCTCAAATATTCCGGTACCCTGTACGCCTGGGTATGCACGTGTCATCAATTGGTTAACTCTGGCGCTGTATTGCTGGATAGTCTCCCTTGACTGCTTTTTTATTTTATTTAGATTAGCTCTGTGTGTTTCAGCTAGTAAACACTGTCCAAATCTCTGCTCCATAGCCTGTAATAGGGATTCTGTGTCTTCCCGTACATGGACAGGCAAGTTTGAAGCAAATAATAGTGCCTCTCCCCTAAGGGCAAACATAAGTTGGTCTCGAAATTTTTCATCGTGCCAACCAAAACTTCTGGACATCAATTTAATCTGCATAAGGAAAGGCTCCCATGCATCAGGTTTCCCATCAAATGAAGGTGGTCTAGGTTTTATGTCATTGTAATGATATCTATTATCATAGCCTCTGTAAGGCGCAACATAATTATCTGGAGGGAGCAGTCTGCCATAGTCCATGGGTCTGACTGGAATTTCCTCAGGGGCCCTGTATACACCGGGCTGTGGGAGTCTTGACATTGCTGGTTCCCTGCATATAACTTCTGCAGGAATTCTTGGAACTGGCCTTTTCGGGGATGTCATTTGTCGGAACGTAGATCCCTGATAGTCTCTGTCACTAATATCTGTCTGTATTGGACGGAAAGTTTGACGCTGTTCTCTCAGCGTCGGCATGTATGATCCCCTATCTGGCTGACTAATGGGTGAGCGTTTTAGATAGTTTCTGAAGGTATCATCAAAATCAACTCTTTGTCTTCTATCTAGGTCACGGACAGTGTTGCCCCAGGAAGTCATGCCCTGCTTTCGGAATGGGTCAGGACTTTCTCTCCTCGGGGAAGTTTGACACTCTACAGTGTTAAATTGAAACTTTTCATGTGAGCCACTTCCTGATGCCTCATCTAATTTTTCTCTGTCTTGCTCCCAGTCGACCAATATTGATTCTGGTGACTGTGGCCTACTTCTTTCAACTGGTGGGAGCAAATTTCGTGACCTCAACTCCATTGTTAAGATAGTTTTGATAATAAGAATGAATTTCACAATAACTCTGCCCACAGAATCTCAGAATAATCAATATCACTGAATAAGTTAGATCACAGAATAAATCAAAATCACTGTGTATCACAAAAATCACTTAATAGTTAAAATCACAGAAATTTTCAGTTATCCAAATCACTTATTTCCTCAATAATCAAAATCACTGATATTCCTAATAATAAAAATCACTGATTTTCCCAATAATCAAAATCACTGATTATCACAATGATCCAAATCACTGACTTTCCAGAAAAATCCAAATAACTGATTTTCCAAATAATAAAAATCACTGATTAATCCGTATCACATAAATATGGTTATAAGGTTACCTTACTCGACAGATCACAATTAACTTAAACAGCCTGCCTATGATGCAGAATGCTGTCACAAGTTAAAGCAGGAATATACAATTTTGGTTATTCAAGATAATGGTGAACCTCCTATGAATGCACCTACAAGGAATTTCCCAAGTCTACAATGAATCTTATTAACGTAACTTTAACAGCCTGCCTATGATGCAGTATATGCTGTCACAAAACTGAAAAATAATTTATTTTGAGTTGCATTACACAGTCAGCAAGTTATTGCCTTCCTTTAGTCCGTTAATATTTTGTGATAACCTTACCAGCTATATAAGAAATATAGGAACTGAATTAAGAGAAATCCCCACTTTCTGACACCAATTGTGGTAAACCTGTCTAAAACTAGAAATGGTGTTTGTAAAACACAATGCCCCCAACCTTTGCTTGTCCTTAGATGGCAAAATATTCAACAAATATTGTTAAAGACTCAAAAACATACAACAAGAATTCCCCCGAAGACTATGTCGCGCCTGTGGAGGCGCAAAGTCACCAAACCATGAAATCTAGGTCAAGGTCAAACATGGATGCCTGCATAAAAATTTCACTCCTAGTTCCAAGCATGTACCAAGTATCATCAATGAAACTCTTAACGAGAATTCTATGTTTTTTAATTAAAGGGGAAATAATTCAAGAAGGGGAGATAATTTGGACAAGAAAAAAAATACGGGTCAACTATTTTTTCATGAGGAACTCATATATGAAATTTCAAAACACTAGCATACACGGTTCTGAAGATATGCTATGCACCAGAAAGCAACACAATTGAGTAGCAAAAAATTACAAAGGGCCATAACTCTAACAAAATTTTATCGAATTGGTTGAAAATTTAATCAGGTAGTCTCCTCCTTAGTCCCAATCACTATACCAAATATCAAGGCTGTAGCTCAAATACTTTTTGAGATATCTTGCTAACGAGAATTCTATGTTATTTAATTAAAGGGGAAATAATTCAAGAAGGGGAGATAATTTGGACAAGAAAAAAATACGGGTCAACTATTTTTTCATGAGGAACCCATATATGAAATTTCAAAACACTAGCATACACGGTTCTAAAGATATGCTATGCACCAGAAAGCAACACAATTGAGTGGCAAAAAATTACAAAGGGCCATAACTCTAACAAAATTTTATAGAATTGGTTGAAAATTTAATCAGGTAATCTCCTCCTTAGTCCCAATCACTATACCAAATATCAAGGCTGTAGCTCAAATACTTTTTGAGATATCTTGCTAACGAGAATTCTATGTTATTTAATTAAAGGGGAAATAATTCAAGAAGGGGAGATAATTTGGACAAGAAAAAAAATACGGGTCAACTATTTTTTCATGAGGAACCCATATATGAAATTTCAAAACACTAGCATACACGGTTCTAAAGATATGCTATGCACAAGAAAGCGTGACGTACGAACGGACTAACGGACGAACGGACGGACAAGCCAGAAGCAATATGCCCCCCCAACTTTTTTAAAGTTGGGGGCATAATTAGCAGGAATCTGTGTCTCAAACTCCCGAAAATTCTAGCGGGTTGTAAGGGGAAGGCTCATAAATGGCTTACAGTATTGCGTAGGTAAAGGGGTCTTTAGGGTATTAACCTAGCTGAAATCACTTCTGCATCCTCGTCAGACA
The DNA here is from genome assembly GCA_963580285.1 of Lucinisca nassula. Taxonomy (NCBI): domain Eukaryota; kingdom Metazoa; phylum Mollusca; class Bivalvia; order Lucinida; family Lucinidae; genus Lucinisca; species Lucinisca nassula. Next base: position 69,594,453 of record OY757013.1, read on the forward strand.
CCAGGTGCTTCTATTGAGGTGATTTACACGGTCACTCGCTCTGATGACTAAATCAGACTTCGGATGCTTGTTCTACAGCTATAAGAAGGGACAAAGGCCACCACTCTGGTGATTTCATCAGACTCCGTTTTCCTATTCAGGATTGCCGACACCACTGACTTTTGTATTTAAGGGTAAGTCAGGAACCCTTTCATAGCAAACAAGGCTCAGGTCTACGAATAGAGCTAACTCTCGTTTACTGCTAAGTTCATGCAAGAGACCACACAACAATAATTTGACAGTTCTAGTTATAATTGATATCTTTTCTGCTTTTCAGTAACATATATGTGCCAAACATCAAAATAGCAACATAAATCATGAAACCAAATTACACAAAATAAAGAGACACAAATAAGGTAAATTTTATGCAATAAACCCCTCATGATCTATGCAGGATTCTTAGACATACTTCTCCTGCTGAAGACATGGCAGTTTGAAAGTAGTAAGACCCAAAATAGTAAATTATGATCCCCGACACAACTGCACAGAAAATGGCTATATTGACAAGTAAATTTAGAATCAGAGCCAAAATTAGCAGCCACATTTTTAGGGTTCTTACAGCTCAAAAAGCAATGATTTTTTCAGAAGGTTAGGCTTTCCACATGCCTGTAAGGCTTCCCAAATATAAATTATTTAATCAAATATTAATTTTCCAAAGGTAAATATTAATTTCTGAAATTACTCAAAAATGTTTGTTACCCCAAAATTTCAGGTTAAATTTGTCCCAAATAATTTAATAAAAAGTATTCCAGAAAGAATTTTACCTTGCAATACACAGTAGTAATCCCAAACAGATTTTTCACTCTTCACTGCACAATAATAAGTTCAATAATAATTTTCACTGCACAATTAAGTCCAAAGGAATTTCACAAGTCACTAAACACAGAAGTAATTAATCCAAGAATGACAAAGGTCTGACTGACTGAACTGGTTTTTAAGGTAACCGGGCGCTATAAGCACATAGGGGCTACCCCCAATGACAAAGGTCCAAAATTGACCCATATTTATACCTGTCCCAAATTTTAGCTGCAACCTGATTGGTTAATGAATTTAAGAATTTTTAAATCCCCCTTTTTGAGCTAATTAAAAACATTTTTTGCAAACAAAGTATTGCAGACCAATCTTAAGATGCATATTTATCATCCTGTCAATTTACAGCTCTCAAAAAGGCCCAGAAATACCTTAAAAATGGTGTTTTAAAAATCTGCAATAATGGCATCAAAAAACATGGCTGACTCATTTTTGACAGGTCAACATCCAAGGCAGTTTTTTAACTACTACAACTGCACAAAGTCCTGATAAACTATGCAAATAGGTGGAAAATGAGCATTATTTAAATAAAAACATGTTAGTAGAGCATTTTCCTGATTAAAAAATGTTAACTTGCTAAAAATTGGAAAAATAGTGAAACTAGGTCAGTCCCTGGAATTTCAGCCCCTGGATGCTAGCTGGACCAAAATGCTCTTTACAGATAAAGCAAAAATAAACAGTGAACTTTCATGCTACTTAGCCAACATGAAAATAGCATAAAAATCTACATTTCTGCCACAAATCAGGACATAAATTGAAAGGATAAGCTTTAAATGGCTGAAAATGTAAATCAGACGGCCGGTGCATGATAAAAGGTCACTTATGGAAATGTGTTTTGCAGCCATACCTCAGTAAAAACGAGCCCGATAGACTTGAAACTTTCAAGAAAGCTAGAAAATTGCTCATTCTAAAGAAAAATACAAAAAGAAGTTCATTATTTGCTCAACATTTAAAGAAAATGTACAAAAACATGAAATGCATGTAAAACAATGGGCCAAAACCTGCAAGTTTACCACACAAGCAGTTTTTGGCCCAAAAAGTGACAGTTTTTGCGGCCTGTGTTCTTGAAAATAAGTTCAACGCCATCAGAACCTAATGGCTGTTTCTCCCATCCTAGTGATGTAACCATGCAAGTTTGGTCAGAATCCATCAATAGGTTTAGGAGAAACAGTGCTTCAAACAGGCTGTGCCCATAGGGGCTTGAAGAAATATATGGGCTGCATGATGCTTCCACGCAGAGCTGAATCCTGCCCGCACACTAGTACTGGTAAACCGCTTAGAGGATCTAAGCCTGTCCAGGAACCGCGGTGCGAGGCGGACCGTCCATGCTAATATATGAATCCTGTTGGTTTCATTGAGCGACAGGGCTTGAGATGTCATTTCATCTCAATGTCGGGTAAGAGTCTCACAAAATTGGAAGCAACGTCTCCAAAATGACCTTTACAGTGTTGACGGGGACGTTAAACCTCAAATCAAACAAACAAAACAAACAAATACAGGCTGCGCCGACGCTGACGCAAACGGGATTCGCGCAAAAAACAATATGCCCCCCCCTCCGCTTGATTGTGGGGAAGGGTAATATGATTCAAACGTGCAGGTTTTCAGACTTTCAACTTCTAACTGAATTATTTCTTTATTTAAACTTCATAACTTCTTTCTTCAAGCTTTGAACTTTTCGGCCCCCGCCCATCGGGGCTTGATGAAATAGATGGGCTGCATGTATGGGGCGCCGTTTTACTATTAAATCCGTATTTTTAGATATCCATAATTATTTATGGATATCCATAATTCGAATAATGGATATCCATAATTCGAATTATGGATATCCATTATTATTTATGGATATCCATAATTATTTATGGATATCCATAATTCGAATTATGGATATCCATAAATCGATTTATGGATATCCATAAATCGATTTATGGATATCCATAAATCGATCTGAATTTATGATATCCATAAATCGAATAATGGATATTAATGATGTCCATAAATCGATTTATGGATATCCATTATTCGATTTATTGATATCCATTAATCGAATTATGGATATCCATTATTCGGCCGATTAATGGCTATCCATAAATCAAATTATTGATATCCATAAATCGAATTATGGATATCCATAAATCGATTTATGCACATCATTAATTTAGATCGAAATATGGATATCCATAAATCAAATTATGGATATCCTTAATTCGAATTATGGATATCCACTATTCGGCTGTATTATGGATATCCATAAATCGAATTATGGATATTCATAATTCAACTCTGCAAATAAACCTAATGAATAATGACTGCTCCCTTTGCATAACAAAACACAAAAAATCTCGACTATTCGCGTCAGGTTTCCGATTTAGGTGTGTAATAAAAGCCGGTAATGTAGCGGGTAGGCTTAGTGTTGGCCTATGATGTAGGATAGATATGTTTTGTTTGATTTGAGGTTTAACGTCCCCTTCAATACTGTTTAGGTCATTTTTGAGCCGTTGCTTCCAATTATGTTGGGCATTAAGCCTTCACTGAGATTAAATGACATCTAAATCCCGCTGGCCTCGGTAGCTCAGTCGGATGCGCGTCTGACTGGTGATCAGGAGGACGCGGGTTCGATACCTGCTAGGGTCGGCAACATTCTTTCGTGGAGATTGATCATGCAATCTTTTCTACGGTCATTCTCTCCCTTTTGCTGATTCAAGAAGGGCAGTTGTCAGTGTCTGGCGAAAGTATTTGCACTGTACTGGTTAACTACTTACGTATAAGCCTGCCCAGAAAAAGTGTGGATAGGTAAACTGACCGGTCCAAAAATGACCTAAATTAGTGTTGACTGGGCCGTTAAACTCAAATCCAAACAAACAAACACACATCTCAATCCCTGTCACCCACTGACTCACACAACTTTGTTTGGACAGGCTTAGACATTCTAAGCGGTTTACCAGTACTCTCTGAATCTGCCTGGTACTCCATACATCTCAAGTAGAGTATTATATGGATATATGCTTATGCTATATACAGTGAATTTCTGCTATTAAGACCACCTAAATTTAAGACTAATTCTGCTTTAAAAAGTTTATTTAGAAGGGTGCAGTTATTCTGTCTTCGTGAATTCTGCACACATTGTCCTCTGGTCAGGGACCACCTTTGGAACTGTTCAAAGGTGGTCTTAATATAGGAATTTTACTGTATAACGACCATGTGCATTTTTCTCCAGAAAGCATGTACGGATTGCCTGTTTGGATATCCGACTTACAGTGTCCTTAGGTGCGCAGTCCTCATAGAGGTGATTCCAGAGGGACAGGATGCTCTGGCCGGAATTTCCAGATCTTACGGCTGGTTCCGATATTTAACTGCACACGTGGTGGGGGTTCAGCGTATGGCGTCCGTTTCTTTGGAAGCCTTACGGTCTGAAAAGGCTGCACGGCAGAGAGGTCCCTTTGACTGGCCATCATGAAGACCTTGAAGATTTTTTTTTACATTAAACAATCCCGTGTCTTAGGGAGAAATCATTAAACCAAAAGCTTTGACGGTGATTTATGGATATCAATAATTCGAATTATGGATATCCATAAATCGATCTGAATTATAGATATCCAAAAATATAATTATGGATATCCATAATTCGAATAATGGGTATCCATAAATCAGAGGAATAATGGATATCCATAAATCGAATTATGGATATCCATAATTCGAATTATGGATATCCATAAATCGAATTATGGATATCCATAATTCGAATTATGGATATCCATTATTCGGCTGATTTATGGATATCAATTAATCGAATTATGGATATCCATAATTCGATTTATGGATCTCTTTAAATACGGATTGAATAGTAAAACGGCACCCCATATGCATGATGCTGCACGCAGAACACGAGTACTGGTAAACCGCTTAGAGGATCCAACCCTGCCCAGGCAAAGCGGTGCGAGTTGGACCGCCCATGCTTATAAACCATATTTGTTTTATTGGGCGACAGGGCTTGAGATGTCATTTCATCTCAATGTCGAGTAAAAGTCCCACAAATTTGGAAGCAACGTCTCCAAAATAACCTATACAGTGTTGACAGGGACGTTAAACCTCAAATCAAACAAAAGCTTCTAACTTTAATAATCGCTTCTTACCCCCAGCTCCTCAGAAATTCCGACTGCGCGGCCCAGAACCACGTCTATTAAAAATTAATTCCAAAGTTCGTTAACCTCAGCTAAAAACAGCCTTATATGTAGAAATGTCGATCTATAATTAACACTTTCAGCCCTCCGTCTAGACAGGTTGCTTGTCGTCCCATCAAGATCAACACTGATTGCGAACCTGTTTATGATTTTAATTACAAACCTTTTTAAAGGGAATTGGAACACATTCAAGTGGGGCAACTCCTGCAAAAGTATTTTTGTCTCCCATGTCAATAGGGGCCTTATCTTAAAGGAAAGAATTTGCTCCTGATGAGCAAATTCTTTCCTTTAAGATAAGGCCCCTTTTTTTCAATGCGACAGGGCTTATAGAAAGGCGAACCGGAAGTCCCGAAAGTTGTCTCCCTTAAAATGGCGGGAAAATGTGCCAGGTGTTCCCATCCCCATTAAATTGTTCAGAAACTCAAGGGTTAAAGGGTTAAGATCAATAATGAGTAAATTTTAAATACATGTACATGTATAATGAGATCGACTACTGAAACATTGAAAAGGACTGTCGTAGACTCTAGGCTAATTGAGCAGACGACAAATTGTTAATATTTTTCATATTTTTCCCAGAAAACAGGACTAGACATCCCATGCAAATTGGAGACAATTTGCATGAGATTTCAAATCCTGTTTTCTGGGAAAATCGAAAAAAAAAATAAAATGCTGTCTGTTGAGAAAAAATACCCACCATGCAGTGCGTTAAAGAATAAACATTAGTGTAATACAAGACTGTGGGATTAAGACAATCAAGTGTCCGCCCTCTAGACCGGTAAACTGTTTATGGAAACAGTGTACATCCAGCTCAGATGGCTCATAATGAGCCTCATATCGAACCGTCTCATCAGGATCGACTGTTTGTTAATCTATTAATGATTTTAACCCATAAAATGCCAATCACGACAATTGCGTGTAGGAGCAGTCTGATCTAGCTGGGCCTATACTGTTTGCCTGTATGCAGATATAGTTTTAAATAGTTTGAAAAAAAAAATCAGCAGACGACATAAGCAGACGACATTTTCAGATGTAGTTTTTCTCGGCGTCTTAAGGTTCCACAATACATTTGCACAAGAAAAATATAGGTGTGAGATTTGCATGTTATTTTTTCCCAAATTATGATCCTGATTTTCTTTTAAAGTGTCTGTCCTAGAAGAAAAAGGTCTGGAGATACCAACGGTTATTGCAGCAAGTGCTTTCTTGCATTCGCTACATCTCTGTGCCATTGAAAATAAATGCAATTCTGTAGTTTTCACTTTTACCAGGAAAAAAAGGAAACTGCTTTCTAGCCTTTTTACAAGTTACTAAAACAGCTGCAGATCAATAGTTCACATCAAATACTAGCGAATCGGACCAAGCTATCTATCAAATAGCCTACCTAAATTGAAAACCAGAAAAAAAACTTTGACATGATTTTCTTCATGGGCGCCGCCATCTTTTTTGCGGTAAATCTGAATGCTCATAATGCTCATTTCTGCATTCCACATTTAATTTTGCCCATCATCAATGAATATACCTTGAAAATTCAGCTATGTAACCTTCTCCCTGCATACAGTATTATGACATCGCCTATCTTGGAAGCCTATCATCACTGATAAATTATCGTAGCTGTCAAATTGAGGAGATATCCATCTTGCCAACTAAAATTGTATTCACACGCCTTGGAAGTAATTTCCCAAAAATAACAATGGTACACCATTGTTTTTAATTTAAAACGTAATTTTCATATTTGAAACTGTCTTGCAACTAATTTCAGGTTCTTTCTAGCATAATTTGTTTGTTGCTTAATGAAAAGTATGTATTCATTTTCCGAACTATTTTTTATGTGTAACATTGTCCGTATTGTGTTGTTCGATCCAGCTAAAAGTAAACACAATGAAAAAAAAAAAATCAAGCTTTTTTCATCAAAACATATTACATGCATTGGGCTTCTGTGAGTTTTAACCAGTCAACACATTGGTAAGTAGGTGACACAACAGATCATTTAATAGATTAGATAAATATAACCTTTGTGTTGTCCAGAAGTTCACCTGTTAAAAAATCATTGATTTGTTTATGGTGGCTCATGTGAACCATTGTACCAAACCAATGGGTAAAAAACATTTCTATACCATTGCAGTTATTGGCAGTTGCACAAAATTTCTGGTGCTGAACAGACTGCTTTCAGTCCTTCAGTTCAAATATGGGGATAGACTGCTGGCTTCTCTTAATTTCAATTGTTTGTTTTTGATTTATCAAGTATCAAATCACCCATCCTGTAAACACAATCAGTAACACAGTGAAACTTTGGTGCAGTGATTGCATGAATTGTTATAAATTGCATGACTGAAATATATAAAATCAATAACTGAAAGCACCAAAGAAGGGCAATCATTTTACAAGCTAAATGCAAGAGATTTCAACACCTCAACCCAGTCAATGAGCTTGTTGCCAAATTGGTAGAACTGGTCATTTTTGGCTACCATACACTGAATTTAAAATAGTTCCAGGTGAGATAATTACATTTTTTTTTAATTTTTGGGAATCATTAATTTTCAGTACTATTTAGGTATTTTACTTGAAATTCCTCTGTTGCAGTACCTAAAGGCAACCTTGAGCCACATTTCTATGATAGTATTTTACACATTGTGGTTCTGTGGATTGAGATATCATTTTTTTTTTTTTTTTTTTTGCAAAACCCAGGAAAAATGCAATAAATTACTAAAATGGTGACTTTCGAATAAAAATCTTTGGCTTCCATATTCTTAAATTTACATGGACTACCATCTGATGTAAAATCTTTTTGGGTAATTATTTGCAAATATGATTTTTTCAGTACCTCAAACATAGCTAAGTAACTGTATTGAGGAACCTTAAGGGTTAACTATTAACATACTGTTTAAAAAAATTACATTTCAAATTCAAAGATTGAAGATTCAGTTTCAGAAACTCAGGGGGTGAAAGGGTAAGGATCGATACCGAGTAATGTGATCGAACACTGAAAACTTGAAAAAGGGTCGAAGACTTCAGCAGCACATCAGTGTAGTACATTGGTGTTGGATTATAAGGTAACCCAGCAGGCACATGGCGTAATTGTGACGTCACATCAACGTCGATGCAACGTCACGACGTTTATGCAACGTCACATTAACGTCGGTGCAACGTCGTGACGTTGGAGCGACGTTGATTTGACGTTACCCTAGCGACGTGTGTCTGCTGGGAACCCATGCTGGGGTTGAGACAAAGACAATGATAGCTCAGTCTAATTTTCAGGGTATTTGCTATATCGAACAAGAAATGTTGCTTCAAGGACCTCAGTATGAAAATACACATGTATGATTGAATTTCAAGCATTACAATAATATATTTACGTGCGGTTTTTGTATCCGATTCAATGAAGCACACATTTTTTGTTACGCTCTAAATAACGAGTTTGTTTGGTTGCTAATTTCAGCGCATGCATGCCTCCTATGCAACAATAAATTCCATGGGTTAATGCATTAGAAATTGCTTTATGCATTAGAAATTATGGTGAAAAAGTCTATCTAGAACGTTCACCCCTGCGGGTAACTTCGTACGGATTCGGCTCATTCCGAGAAGCAAGCAAACGATTGGTTCGATTGCCACGATTTTTATTTAACCCATATATGCATAGCGTCCCATTTTTTGGGACGTTGGCAAACTGTGTATACCCAGATCAAACGCCACAGATCTATGTTAGCTCAAAGTGCATGCATCAGGGTAAACCAAGCAAACCTGACACCCCTATAAATGAAAGTGAACAAAACAAACCTGACACCCCTATAATTGAAAATGGACCACTCCCAACTTAAAAGGTGGAAGACTCCATTGTCATATATAGGTTAATATGATCTGAAAAAAGGTCCGAAACCCGAATTTTTTCGTTTAACCATTAAATGTCTGCCTGCAGTAGACCCTGATCAGATGCTGCGTTCTCTGGAGTCTGATCTAGGTCTACACATTTTTCAAATGTTCCATTTTGGGGTTAGAACCAATTCCATGTTGAATCGCCTTTCATTCATAATCGTCGCGCGCAGATTTTTAAACAGTACAAACAACAAGTTGGCTTCTTTAAAAAGAATCCAAAGGAAAGGTCTGCTGCTGTCTAGTCAGCAGAATGAACAGAGCATTATCACAATAGTAATGATAATACTAATAAACATAATAATAATAATAATATTAATAAACATGCGTAATGATTGTCTTTTGCAAAAATGACCAACCCTTAACTATTCGCTTTAGAACCTTAAAATCAGGAATGATCATATACCACTGTCATTTGGTGAATCGCTTTTATTTTTCAATAGCAGCCATACTTAAAACTAAGCTGAGAAGGTCTAAAGTTGCATAGATTGCATTTCCTGTTTTTCAACTTCGTTTTAGCTGAGACCTCAAAACAAATCAGTGGTAGAATTGGCAACTACACCAATAGCTGCCATACGTCTTGCCAGCGAAAGGCAAGGAAAAAATAGAGAAAGTGACCACGGGGTCATTGATACCATCGGCAGATGCAACCATGTATTGCAAATCACAATTTTTTAAGTTTAAGACCTTGATCTCAATTTCTAAATAGTAAGTTTTCGACCTTGATCTCCTGACAGTAGTATCTTTTCTGCACCCATTTAAGTGTCTACATATCAACCCTAATCGTAGGTTGAAAACCACAACAATACAAAAACTTTAACATGACTATCTAAATCAAAGTTCAAAGCGTGCGATCTTGGCAGCAGAAGTCAAATCAGTGTTACTGTACTTTGTCAGCTGTCAAGTAATACCACATATCAACTTCCAATAACATAAAAGATAGAGATCAAATGTTTTACATAAACAAGTAACATGAATATTACGCAAAGTTCTGTCACTGTTACCTTTGCCTTCTGTGTCAGCTGGAGCAGCAGCCACGTGACTGTAACTATACATTATCTGCTGTTAATTATAATATATCGAACAAAACCCCAATCAACACGATGAATGCCAAAACTATACAATGACCATTCAATTTATGCGACCATGACCTTCTGTCAGCAGCAGCATTAGGCATTATTATAAGTTCACACTGCAAAGTTAAAGGAAAAAAAATAAATCTGGAAATTACCAATATCGCTATATATTCTAATTACTGGCGCTAGCCAAATCCTGGCACTTGATTCAGGAGTGTGACAGACTCATGTTTAAGGCAATGCCAAAGAAATACGATATACCAAATAAAAATATATTAGACAAGCGATTAGCAAGATATTAGAATTAAAGCAAAAGTTTGAAGTTAAGTGTTGACGGACGTCCACGCGTTGTCACCAGACAGTCAATATGTGACTTCGTAGACAGGACAGATCGTTATGTGTTACTTTTTTTTTGTGACAGCCACTTAAAAAGCTATTTATTCTCATGAAATGAGCGTTAAATTGATAGAATGTTGACGGAAAAAACTGCAAGTGACTGTATCGCAATAATTCTATAGAAACCAGTTACAATCATTTCTTGGGCCAAGACAGACAGAAGGACAAACAGATGGAAGAAAAACAGACACAGGACGAAAACTACATACAGCTCAACATTCTTCTTATGCCGGGGGAAATTATCAAAATATTCCTAGCGGTTTGAAAATCATATGTCCACCATCAGCTTGTGAAAAAATTGCCTCGGCAAGGCTATTTATATAAAAAATTGCATTATACAAATTGGTTAGGTCATGCCAATATACATCTTCATGCCAAAATTATTGAAATATACCTTGCGGATAATATATCTAAAATCAGTTTGTTATTACTTTACCCAGGAGAGGCTATCAATATCAAAAAAAAATCGCATTAAACAATATAATTAATTAGATCTTGTCAATATATATCTACCTGCAAAAACTTATCAAAATATTTCTTGCGGGTTGAAAGTTTTAACGTCTATGTCTATTAGTGAAATTTTTGTCTCGGCCAGGCGAATTATAAGGATATCAGCCTTTAGACAAACTCATGAGTTTGGTCTTGTCAATCTCTCTGCATGCCAAAACTTAACAAAACTAGAATCGCGCAGTCGATGGCACACTATCGCATATCCCCACGCCACTACATAATCTGCTCATCATGTCATTCGCTTTGATATGTTACACGACCATGTTCTGGAAATTTTGATTTTTAAACCCCGCGGGCCCCAACCCCTGGGTCCACCCCTAGGGGTGTGATCGAAATTCCGAAAGTGTCATGCACTCCCCAGACCAAGTTTCAAGTTTCTATCTATAACCGTCTAGGAGGAGTTGTCCGTAAAGGCGGACGGACGGACGAACATACAGACGTGCGGACGAATGTACGTACGTACGGACGGACGAACGAACGACGAATACAATTACAAAAGCCCCACTTTTTCTTTGAAAAACGTGGGGATAATAATCCTACTGTTGCCTTGGCCAGACTTCTTGTGAAGAAATCAGGCATTATGATGAGGCCTAATTGGTCACTGATGAGGCCTAATTGGCCGAAACTAGCTAGTCTGGCAGAGAAAACATGTGCATTCCATATTTTCCAGTTCTGTGGTGTATTCCTTGCTTCTAAAGGATAACCCTTTCAAGAACATATTAGACGGTCTTGTCAATATACATCTGTTTGCTAAATCTTATCAAAATAAAACTTATATACCTGCAATCAGTTTGTGAATATTTTGGCCTGGCAATGCCATTTATATAAAGAAATCAGGCATTAAACAACATTGTTGACTATATCTTATCAATATATATATCTGTTTGCCGAAAAATTGTATAAAATATCTCTAACGGTTTGAAATTTATACGACGTTGCAGGTTAGTGGAAAATTGCCTCGTTGAGGCTATTTATAAAGAAATCAAACATTTGACAATCTCACTGGTAAGGTCTTGTCAATATGTATCTGCATTCAGTTTCTGAAAATGTTGCCTCGGCCAGGCCAGAAATCTGGAATGAGACTGCTGGTGGTGCTGCTTGACGTAGTCTTGGAGCTGCCTTCTTGGTTCTGGCTGGGGCTGGACTGCGCAGATCCTAACGTCAAACGACAGTGACACTGGTGCCGAAGGCCTGTGGTCACCTCAGGTATCCCATGAAGTCGGCATGACTTCAAGAAAGCCACAAGTGGCTCTGGAAGTACTCTCTCATAAATCCAGACATGTTGTGATATCGATCTGGACTAGCTGCTTAAGAGCTGAACAGAGAATAATGAAGATGTTGACACTGCTACATTCGTTCGTTGAAGCTAAGGTATTTTACGTCTGCCAGGGTCGAGCGGACAGAAATCCATAGCTCCACAGCGAGACGTAAGTTATGTGCTTCTAGGTTGCGAATCGGGGCAGTCTGTCCAACAAGAGTTAATCGCGTTGGACTGCCTGTGCCCTACCGAGTAAAGTGAAGCACTCCAGTTTTAGAAATTTTGAATGCCAGTCTAAATTGAGACAAAAATGTTGAGTAATCAGCGACAAATCGGTTGCAGATCGCGATTTCTCTACTGTGCTCGAGAGCAGAAAGTAGGCCAACGGTGCTCTCTTTTGGGGCCGCGCGATTTTGGCCATCGGACTTCGGCTGCAAATGAAGCATGCCTTTGCAAGTTTCCATACAGAAACAAGCGGCTAGTGGTCCAGGAAGAAGACTTGTCGTCGCAAAACAGAAATGGAGGCAATGATCAGGAATCGATACAATTCACAGCTCCAACTCCTATTTCCAACCAGCAGGCAGGATGAGTGTGCAATGATCCAGATGTTGGTACAAGCCCTTAGCATCTCCTACCGGCTTGGCAATGCAGAAGTGCTTCTTGTAGAACCACCAAGTTCCTGGGACGAACTCATCGATCCTCGCAGCCGATGACCTCGACCCGTACAAAATGCCGTTCTCTAAATGTGACTGTGGCCTAACATGTACACGAACGTGCAACACACTATACCATGCCTAGGCGCCCTCATTTACTTATATACGAGCATTTAACAACAGCTTTAGTCTGCCTGAGCAATCAAATTTATTTCCGCGCAGAGTACTTGTTACTATCATTTCGAGTAGTCGTTTTCAGTTACTGGATATCAGTATGTTTCATGTAACTGCAATGAAGTTGGGATTACAGGGATTCCATTATATTTTTATTATTTTTGTTATAAAACGTAGGTCGTGTTACGCGTTTGATCGACGCTGACAAGGAACAATATATATGTATATTGGATCCGTGCCACCCATAAGAAAGGTTAGTTATTCCCAGCGGGCACATGACGTCTATGCAACGCCGTACCAACGTCAATGCAACGTCATGCCAGTAAAACTGATTATACTGACACAGAAACTGTAGTGACTTTCAGCCTCAGCAATTGATTCACCATGACTGATAAAACACCGTTTTCTCGTTGGAGAAGAGGCAGCTGATTACTTTCATTTCCGTTGCATTCTCACTGTATATCAAAACTTTGGATTTGCCCTTCCTGTTGGTGCCATTGGTATTATGTTTTCTGTGATGTCGCCTTTTCTAGCCATCTTCATTTGTATATACCGGCCCCGACAGCTCAGTGGTAGAGCGTCTGCTTCGGGAATGAGAGGTCGCGGGTTCGATCTCCGGCCGCGCCATACCAAAGGCGTAAAAAATAGTACTAGGAGCTCCCTTGGCTGACGCTCACATTATCAGGGGTAGTCCTAGGAAGATAAATGGAAACAGGTAAGTATTTGTTAAAGGATACTTTGTTTTTCGCAATAAAAGCGTATTCTATTTGTTTCAGATATGCGACGTTAAATAAAGCTCCTATATCTTAATCTTTATATTTATTTCGCTTTTTGTCAGTTCAAATATATTGTAAGCAGCGTCACGCATACGAAAAGGACGTTGCCAGACAGTTCAACAATTTGCGGAAGCTGGAATAAGGATACATTCAATTACAGATATGTTGTGCCGCTTGCTAGCGTAAGGCAAGCTTTTTGTGAAACCTCATACTTGTAAATTGTAAACTTTCATTTATGGTCATTTCGCCAAATAGACACACTACATAGAAAACTGAAGTATCCCTGCATATTTTTGACTGGTTCACATTGTTTCTTCACGTTGAATATGATTGCAAATAGCAAATTATAGCGAGAAGTCTGCACTGGAGCGAAAATGCTTCAAATTTCACATAAACACTGTGGAAAGGTCCTGAGGGACCTTTCCAACAAGAATAATTTGCACTCAATTCAACATTATTAGTCAGCGCATGATTATCATATGGACAACAGCAATATAAGCATTGTAGAATTATTATATTTGGATGGATTGACCAACAATCAAAACCGTCACGTGCAGCAATACAACATGATTCTTGCTAAACAAGTCCGTGTTATGAAAACTGTTTTTAAACCCCACTTTATTGGAAAGGTCCCCTTTCCACAGTGTTTATGTGAAATTTGAAGCATTTTCGCTCCAGTGCAGACTTCTCTCTACAATTTGCTAATTGCAATCATATCCAACGTGAAGAAACAATGTGAACCAATCAAAAATTTGCAGGGATACTTCATTTTTTCGATGTAGTGTGTCTATTTGGCGAAATGATCATAAATGAAAGTTACCATTTACAAGTATGAGGTTTCACAAAAAGCTTGCCCTACGCTAGCAAGCGGCACAACATATCTGTAATTGAATGCATCCTTATTCCAGCTTCCGCAAATTGTTGAACTGTCTGGCAACGTCCTTTTCGTATGCGTTAGGCTGATTTGCAATGTATTTGAACTGAGAAAAAGCGAAATACTGATAAAGATGGCCAGAAAGGGCCACAGCACTGAAAACATGTTACAAATGACACAAACAGGAAGAGCAAACCAACCATTTGATATACAGTAAGAATGCAGCGGAAAGGAAAGTAATCAGCTGCCTCTTCTCCAAAGAGAAAAAGGCGTTTTATCAGCCTTAGCGAATCAATTGCTGAGGCTGAAAGTCACTACAGTTTCTGTGTTAGTATAATCAGTTTTAGTAAATTTACTGACATGACGTTGCATTGACGCTGGTACGACGTGGCCTAGACGTCATGTGCCCGCTGGGAATAACTAATCTTTCTTATAGGTGGCACGGATCCAATATACATATATATTTTTCCTTGTTAGCTTCATTCAAACGAGTAACACTTACGTTTTATAACAAAAATAAGAAAATTAATGCAATCCCTGTAATCCCAAGCCTTTTCAAAATTTTATAGACGCCATTCTGATTTAATTTCAAAATTCAATATTGGACTTAAATCTCTTCTGCAACAAGGTCTATCGGAACCCGAATTTTATGGTGACTTAGCATATAAATTCAGAAAAATATATAACCGCAATGACTTCAGCACCCAATTTCGTAAAATCATTCTTCGATATAAAAAGATTGGGTACAACATGGATATTATACGACAGACTGCATGCATGGTAGTTAACCCAATCACGGTTGGCAACTTTGCTTCCCTCTTTAATTGCACGCCGGTGGGTCAGGCCTCAGATTCTATGACGGCTCCAACGTAAAGGCTTATTGAGAATTAGAGAGATCTAATTCAAGGTAATGTTGGTTGGTGCCTGATGCTCTGTCTCTGGTCGGGCTCATCGGAGTCTAACTGTTGGTTTTCTTTTGCTCCAGCATTTCAGTGGTTTCTTGCTGTCGAGTCCTCACCGTTGTCTCACCTCTGTGGTTCTTTGATTTTTGTGTTCACGGAGATGTTGCACTGATGAGTTAGGAGGCCTTCATGCGGACTGAACAAATTATTTGTCTAAATCGCGACGGAAGTAAGGGCGAGGATTGTGGCCACGTAAAATCGATTTAAGCCCCCCAGTGGAAATCTTTCACTGACCGTTCCAAGGCGGCTCTTCTGTGGCGATTTATTTATGTTGTTGTTTGTTACTTACTGTGTGTATCACTTGTGTCTTTTGGTTTTTGGATGACCATATGGCCATTTTGTGGGAAAGTAACTGTCCTTATGGCCTTCCTTTGTTTGGGTTTCCATTATGGTCTGGTCGCTTAATGTTTGTATTTCTTTCCCTTTGGTGTCTTTTATGGGTGGAGTAAGTTAATTGTATCAATTCCTGATCTTTGTTTTACTTCTACTTTTCATTACAGTTACATGTAACATACTGGTATCCAGTAACTGAAATCCACTACTCGAAATTTATAGTAACAAGTACTCTGCCGGAAATAAAATTGATTGGGCAGGCAGACTAAAGTTGTGGTTAAATGCTCGTAAGTCAATGAGGGCGCCTAGGCATTACGAAAACACGCCTATACAAATAGATTGCAAATTTTACTACTGAAAAAAAAAACAAAAAAAAAAAAAACAACAATTTTCAGATGAAAAATTATGATACTTTTTTCTTCTGTTCATAATATAGATTGTGGGTATACGTTAGAACCACCTCAACGAGGCGGTGCTAACGAATACCCACAATCTATATTTTAGATCAGAAATTACAACAACAATGTTTACCCCTGTAAACCCCAGTTTTTCTATATAAAAGTGGGGTTCGAGTGTTTTGGTGATGGCATGGTATAGTGTGTTGCACGTACGTATACAAGTTAGGCCACAGTCACATTTAGAGAACGGCATTTTGTACGGGTCGATGTCATTGGATGCGGGGAGCGATGTGTTCGTCAGAGGAGCTTTGTGGTTCTACAAGCAGCACTTCTGCATTGCCAAGCCGGTAGGAGATAATGAGGGCTTGTACCAACATATGGATCATTATGCACTCATCCTGCCTGCTGGTTGGGAATAAGACAGGGAGCTGTGAATTGTATCATTTCATGATCATTGCCTCCACTTCTGTTTTGCGACAAGTCTTCTTCCTGGACCACTAGCTGCGCGTTTCTGTATGGAAACTTGCATAGGCATGCTTCATTTGCAGCCTAAGTACGATGACCAAAATCGCGCGGCCCCAAAAGAGAGCACCGTTGACCTACTTTCTGCTCTCGAGCACAGTAGAGAAATCGCGATCTGCAACCGATTTGTCACTGATTACATTTTTGGCTCAATTTAGATTGGCATTCAAAATTTCTAAAACTGACAGTGCTTCACTTTACTCGGTAGGGCACAGGCGGTCCAACGCGATTAACTCTTGTTCGACAGACTGCCGCGATTCGCAGCCCAGAAGCACATAACTTACGTCTCGCTGTGGAGCTAAGGAGTTCTGCCCGCTCGACCCTGGCAGACGTAAAATGCCTTAGCTTGAACGAACGAATGTAGCAGTGTCATTATCATCATTATTTTCGGTTCAGCTCTTGAGCAGTCCAGATCGATATCACAACAGAACTGGATTTATGAAAGAGTACTTCCAGAGCCACTTGTGGCTTTCTTGAAGTCATGCCGACTTCGTGGGATTCCTGAGGTGACCACAGGCCTTCAGCTCCAGAGTGACACTGTCGTTTGTCGTTAGGATCTGCGCAGTCTAGCCCCGAGCCAAAACCAAGAAGGCAGCTCCAAGACTACGTCAAGCAGCACCAGCAGTAGTCTAATGCCAAATTTTTGGCCTGGCCGAGGCAACATTTTCAGAAACTGAATGCAGATAAATATTGACAAGACCTTACCTGTAAGATTGCCTAATGCTTGATTTTTTTATAAATAGCCTCACCGAGGCAATTTTTCACTAACTTGCAACGCCGTATAAATTTCAAACCGTTAGAGATATTTTAGACAATTTGTCGGCAAACAGATATATATTGATAAGATATAGTCAACAATGTTGTTTAATGCCTGATTTATTTATATAAATGACATTGCCAAGACAAAACATTCACAAACTGATTGCAGGTATATAAGTTTTATTTTGATATGCTTTGGCAAACAGATATATATTGACAAGACCGTCTAATATGTTCTAGAAAGGGTTATCCTTTGGAAGCAAGGAATACACCACAGAAATGGAAAATAATATGGAATGTATATGTTTTTTGGGCCAGCCTAGCTAGTTTCGGCCAATTAGGCCTCATCAGTGACCAATTAGGCCTCATCATAATGCCTGATTTGTTCACAAGAAGCCTGACCAAGGCAAAATTATGATTGTTATCCCCACGCTTATCGACGAAAAAGGGGGGGGGGATATTGTAATGGTCTTCGTCGTCCGTCCGTCCATCCGGATAACTCCTCCTAGACGGTTATAGATAAAAACTTGAAACTTTGTGAACTGACAGATCTTTGGTGTGGGGAGTGCATGGCACTCTCGGAATTTCGATCACACCCCTAGGGGTGGGCCCAGGGGGTGGGGCCCGCGGGGGGGGGGGGGTCAAAATCAAAATTTCCAGAACATGGTCGTGTAACATATCAAAGCGAACGCCATGATGAATAGATTATGTAATGACGTGGGGATATGCGAGGGCGTGCCATCGACTGCCCGATTCTAGTTTTGTTAAGTTTGACATGCAGAGAGATATACAAGACCAAACAAATGAGTTTGTCTAATGGCTGATATCTTTATAATTAGCCTCACCGAGGCAAAAAATTCACTAACTGACATAGACGTTATAACTTTCACACCGCAAGAAATAGTTTGATAAGTTTTTACAGGTAGATATATATTGACAAGATATAATTAATTATATTGTTTAATGCCAAATTTCTTGATATTGATAGCCTTTCCTCGGTAAAATATTAACAAACAGATTTTAGATATATTATCCGCAAGGTATATTTCAATAATAATGGCATGAAGATGTATATTGGCATGACCTAACCAATTTGTATAATGCAATATTTTTTTTTGTATAAATAGCCTCGCCGACGCAAATTTTTCACCAGCTTATGATGGACATATAACTTTCAAACCGCCAGGAATATTTTGATAATTTTCCCCGGCAGGAGACGAATGGTGAGCGGTATGTAGTTTTCGTCCTGTGTCTGTTTGTCGTACGCTTGTATGTCCTTCTGTCTGTCTTAGCCCACGAAATGATTGTTAACTGGTTTCTACAGAATTATTGCGGTACAGTCATTTGCAGTTTTTCCGTCATATATTCTATCAATTTAACGCCCATTTCATGAGAACACAGCTTTTTAAGTGGCTGTCACACAAAAAAAAGTGACACATAACAATCTGCCCTGTCTACGAAAAGTCACATACTGACTGTTTCGTGAGAACGCGTCGACGTCCGTCAACACTTAACTTCAAAATTTTGCTTTAATTCTAATATCTTGCTAATCACTTGTCCAATACATTTTTATTTGGTATATCGTGTTTCTTTGGCATTGCCTTAAACATGGGTCAGTCACACTCCTGGGTTAAAGTGCCCGGCTTTGGCTAGCGCCGGTAATTAGGGTCATCTCCAGATTTATTTATTTTTCCTTTTAATTTGCAGTGTGAACTTATAATGCAATACGGGTATTATTTTTAAATAGACAAGTATAGAATATTGTTCCAGTTATGTTGCTGCTGCTGTTGTTGCTGCTGCTGTTGCTGTTGCTGCTGCTGCTGCTGACAGAATGTCATGGTCGCGGAACTTGAATGGTCATTGTATAGGTTTTGCATTCATCGTGTTGATTGGGGTTTTGTATGATATATTTTAATTTACAGCAGAAAATGTTTAGTTGGAGTCATGTGGATGCTGCCGCAGCTGACACAGAAGGTAAAGGTGACAGTGACAGAACTTTGCACAGTATTCATGTTACATGATTATGTAAAACATTTGATCTCTATATTTTATGTTATTGTAAGTTGATATGTGGTATTTCTTGACAGCTGACAAAGTACAGTAACACTGATTTGACTTCTGCTGCCGAGACACACTTTGAATGAAATTTGATTGAGATAGTCATGTTTAAGTTTTTTGTATTGTTGTGTTTCAACGTATGATTAGGTTTGATATGTAGACACTTTAAATTGGTACAAAAAGATACTGCTGTCAGCAGAACAAGGTCATAAACTTACTTTTTAGAAATTGAGATCAAGGTCATTAACTTAAAAATTGTGCTCTGCAATACATGGTTGCATCTGCCGATGGTATCCATGACCCCGTGGTCACTTTCACTTTATATTTTTTTTCCTTGCCTTTCGCTGGCAAGACGTACGGTAGCTATTGGTGTAGTTGCCAATTCTAACACTGATTTGTTTTGGGGTCTCAGCTAAAACGAATTTTAAAGACAGGAAATGCAAATTATACAATTTTAGAATTTCTCATCTCAGTTTTATGTATGACTGTAATTGAAAAATAAAAGCGATTCACCAAATGTCAGTAGTATTTGATCATTCTTGATTTTAAGGTTCTAAAGCGAATAGTTAAGGGTTGGTCATGTTTGCAAAAGACAATCATTGCGCACGTTTATAATTATTATTATTATGTTTATTATTATTATTATTATTATTATTATTATTATTATTATTATCATTATTATTATTATTATTATTATTATTATTATTACTAATGTGATAATGCTCCGTTCATTCTGCTGACTAGAAAGCAGCAGACATTTCCTTTGGATTCTTTTTAAAGAAGCCAACTTATTTTACTATCGACGTTAATTACAGAGGATCACACCCCAGGCCTGGGGGTAAAAACATGTGGCCCTCATCTTGCTTCCCCTGGGTAGAAATCAGGGCCAAGGATTACAATCGCTACTTAAGTTAAAGTCGACTTAACGATTTAAGGAGGAATTCTTATCTTAGTAAAGTATTTCCTTAAAAAGTGCATTCGAAAGCCTATTTCATTTACTTCGCTAAGTATTTAACTTCGGATGAAGTCGTAATTTTGACGGAAATTTTCACGAAGATTAGCACGTAAGTTTCAATTACACATTGATGTAGGCGGCCCACAATTGTCCCGCGATCTGTCAAAAATCACTTCTTCTGCTTGATTGAATGGAGACAATAGGAAATATGATGGTTTAGTTGCCATTTCACTACATTAAACATGCAAAATACTTTATACATTATAAAACGTGTTTCACTGAAGGATCACACTCGATCACGATTTGTGCGGACAAACATTGATCACAATGTATCACCACGACATATTTAAAATGCTGTTTCTGCGGTGTCCCTTTAGAAACAAGAAATCATACAAAATTTTAATATGTAAAACTCGTTTTTATGGAGTCTTTTTTGAATTGAGGTTTAACGTCCTCGTCAACACTATGTAGGTCATTTTGGAGACGTTGCTTCCAATTTTGTGGGACTTTTACCTGACACTGAGATGAAATGACGTCTCAAGCCCTGTCGCCCATTGAAACCAAAAGGCTTATATGCAGTGGACGGTCTGACTCACACCACTTTGCCTGGACAGACTTAGTCCTTTTAACCTGTTTACCAGTACTCGTGCCATGCAGTGTGGTCAGTTTCAGCTCTGCATGGAAGCACCATGCAGCCAAATCTGTTTCTTCAAGCCCCGAGGGGCGGGGGCTGAATCGGTTTTATGGAGTCTGACCATGATTCAACCCTTCTCATGCCGTTAGGCTTATTGCATAATGTTCAAGTCGATAATTAAGAAAATAAATATATTCTGCGCTATGGTGAAGAACAGGGAAGACTCCCGCAGAAACCACCCCACACTCAACCCAAGCTACAATACTGTTTTCGGATGCCATTATTATACATGTATGTAGTTTATATAGTCATTAAGGACTAGATCAAACATCGTGCAGACAAACACGGAGAAAACCGTAGCTCCAGTCGGAGAAAAAAAATGGGATATAAAATCACTGTACATTCGATCTTGGATTTCCTCGTCTTTTTTATGAGTGAGGTCCTTATTTGCGTATAACCTTACAGTTGGTGAGACATAAAGCGCTCACTCACTCACCTCACAAACACACTCAATCACTCCCATGCACGAGTTTACAAGGGCGGTGGTAAACCTCAAACCTATTTTTATTGAGCATTTCAAGGCAGGGAGAAGAAGCTTATGATTGGTTGTGGCCAATATCAGTTGGTTGCCCCAGTGACGCAAGATACACGTCACCTTGCCTCAACCAACCAGCACAAGCCGACCACACGCGGCCTCCGGTAAACCACTTAGAAGGTCTAAGCCTGCCATGGCAAAGTGGTGCAAGTCGGGCCGACCATGCATATAAATCTTGTTGGTTTCATTGGGCAACAGGGCTTGAGATGTGATTTCATCTCAATGTCGGGTAAAGTCCGACAAAATTGAAAGCAACACTTCCAAAATCAAACCTAAATAGTGTTGCGAGGACGTTAAATCTCAAATCCATCCACAAAAATACTTCTTTGTATTTCATAAATTTTGATATCGAGAATTTTACACAAATGGTCCTTTCATATAAACGTTACGAAACGGCCCATCGAATTGGATTTTAAATTGGATTTTATTGCCTTTACCCTGACCATTTGTCCAGCAAAAGTACATCGTTGACATACGTTATAGATGTTCATGCCAAAATAGTAATTATTTACATTTCAAGTGTAAAGCCTGATGTAAACCTATAGAAAACAATGCTGTTCATACTTCCATGAACGCATCGAGCCATATGATTTTCAATTACTTTAAGTGACGCCAGTCTAAACCATGGTTCTCTATGATCTGATTGGGCGTTGACGAGAAAATCAGCGTGTAAATGTTTTTCAGCTTTAACAGTTTGCCTTAGAGGCATTTTTCGCACAGTGATGAGGACAAAAGAATGTAAATATAAGAAATATTTTTTTCGATGTTCATGAAGGTATGAACGACAGCGGGTCGCTAGCAAAGTTTATATGAACCCCTTCGTAGTTCACTTACTTTGCAGGCGACCCTGTTTGTTCATACTTTCATGAACAGCAGAAAAATCAAAGTAATTTCTTAAATGCACGTGGCGTCATACTATTTCATGACACCGAATATAAACTGGGCATATGAACGTTGTAAACATTGTATGCGTAAAAGTAGCAGGACATGCATAAGCGTAGGAACATGGACCCGATGTGCCACAGGATCAGTTTTTAAATAACAGACAAAAGTGATATGCGCCAGCCTCCCTCTACCCCCCCCCCCCCCCCCACACACACACCTGTCGGCCCCGCCCACCCGTTGGCGCTTGAAGAAATAAATGGGCTGCATTACGCTTACACGCAGAGCACACGAGTACTGAGTAGCCACTTACAGGATCTAAGCCTGCCCAGGAAAAGCTGAGCGAGACGGACCGTCCATGCTTATTAACCCTATTTGTTTCATTGGACGACGGGCTTGAGATGTCATTTCATCTCAATGTCGGGTAAAAGTCCCACAAAATTGGAGCAACGTCTCCAAAATGACCTGCATAGAGTTGATGGGGGAGGTTAAACATCAAATCAATCAATCAAACATACATGTACACACACCTACCTTGACAAAAACAAACAAGTCGTTTAAGACTCCCTTTCGCTTGTAAGAACCTTCCTACACCAAACAATAAATTGTTGCCCTGTCCCCAGAATTATACAGTATAATGTAAAGGGAAGTTTTTATACAGCTCTATTCGTCGAAAACTTCGACACACCAATGGAGAAATACATCCCAGTAGTATAATGTGTCGGACCATCCATGCTTACAAACTCGATTGGTTTCATTGGGCGACAGGGCATGAGATGTCATTTCATCTCATGTCGGGTAAACGTCCCACAAAATTGGAAGCAACGTCTCCAAAATGACCTTTACAGTGTTGACGGGGACGTTTAACCTCAAATCAAACAAACTGCAAAGTAGTATAATGTCGACTTGCGCCACAGGGAGAAAAAAAAAAGTAGCTCGATTGGGACCCGAACCCAGGGCCTCTCGCATATGACGCAAACACTCTACCGTCTAAGCTACCGAGCATGACTGTTGATTCCGAGCAATAAAGGTTTTCATGTTTGCCGTTGTTGATATATACATTCATGTGTCAAGGCCAAATCTTAAAAGTTAAGGTACCTACCTGGGTTGCCTTAAATATTTAAGTATTTCCTTTGTTTAAGTATCGACTTAAACGAAAGAAATTCTTTGAAGTTCACTTTATACGACAGTTAAGTAAATACTTAGTTTAAGTAGGTACTTAAAATTTAAGTACGCATTGTAATTCTGAGCCCAGTACTAATAAATATATAAGCGATGTGGATAAAGTCTCTTGCTCACGGAAACAACACTTTATATTAGTGGGGATCGAATCGGGTACCTCTCGATCACAAGTCTGATGCTTTAATAGTGTGTATCCATGTAAACCAAACTTTTCTATACAGCGCTCCAGGTTTACATGGATATACACAATTTTCCTTATTTATGCTCAAAACATAAATTGTGGTACTAGATAGAACGTTTCTAACGAGCGACAACCGTCTCAATGAAAGGCGGTTCTAATGAGCCCCAACAGACTATTTTTGTCCTAGAAATAAGAAAATTATCAAAAACTTCTGTCTGAAAAATGCTTGTCATATGTCTTAAGATTGTGGGCAAAGCAACAGATAATATAAGTATTTTGTGCTAATTGAAGGATAGTTTTCCTTATTTCCTTATTTAAACCTATTCTGTGGGTACTCATTAGAACCGCTTCGGTGAGGCGGTTCTAATGAATATCCACAGCATAAGTTTTATGGGGAATTGACACATGCATCTCCGTTCAGAAAATCTGAATCATCGATGTTTTCGTTTCTCGCTTTAAATACTCATTTTAGCCCATACATCGCCATGGGAAAGTTTTAGATCCAGCAAGTCGTATGCCTCTGTGACATCCAGGAAAGGATGTGATTATTTGGAGAAGATTGCAAAATCTAAATTTTCTTTCACAAACAAAAGACATTTTGACAGGTTCGGCCCACCTTTTTAAACCATATATAAACTCCGTTCAGAAATTTTTTCGTTCCTACCTTTTAATACTCATTTTTGCCTATACATTAGTATGAGAATGTTTTAGACCTGACCCTCCGCCGACTTCTCCAGCAAGTCGCATGCCTTTGCGACAGTCAGGAAAGGCTGTGATTATTTGGAGAAAATTGCAAAATAAAGAAAAGTGACCACAGACTTAAGTCCATTTGACGACGACTGCCAGGTGAAATAATAAATTTTCAAATCTCATTGACAAACTGTATAAATAGATATGCAATTACGACACACCTACATAGAGGCTCACTAGTAGCAAGGGCATTCTTCTTTATACGTTTTCTGAGTCCTTTCATTCGCTCGTCCATAGGTCGGTTATTTTAAAATTGCATTGGAAGACAAGTTTAGACGGAACCTCTAGTGGATGGGGGAACGAATGTGGTATAGATGGATGGATGGATGGATGGATGGATGGATGGATGGATGAGGATAATAAATAACATACATGCATGCATGCTTGTATGTATGTATGTGTGTATGTATGTAGTATGTATGTATGTATGTATGTTTGTATTGGAGTTTAATGGCCCAGTCAACAATATATTAGGTCATTTTTGAGCCAGTCAGTTTACCTATCCACACTTTTCCTGAGCAGGCTTATACGTAAGCGGTTGACCAGTACAGTGCACAGTCTTTCGCCAGAAACTGACAACTGCCCTTCTTAAATCAGCGGAAGGGAGATTATGACCTTGGAACAGATTTCATGATCAATCTCCACGAAAGAATACTGCCGACCCCGGTAGGTATCGAACCCCGCGTCCTCCTGATCACCAGTCAGACGCGCATCCGACTGAGCTACCGAGGTCGGCGTATGTATGTATCGCGTTCGATCCATGGCGCTTTTATTTTTGGATGGGCTGGAAAATACTTGACAGAAATATTAACCGTAATGAGACGATGTGCCGCGCGCAAGGTCCAGGACGGTTGCGGCAAGGTAACGGCCGTTATTAGAGGTAAAAGGTTAAAAGATAAGTTTTTTTTTCGTGTCCGGGCAAAACCTTTATTATGTCTGGATGGATTTCGAAATAACGTTAATGTTAACCATTACGAGACGATGTGTCACACGAATGACCCAGATCAGTACCTCCAAGGTCAAGGTCATACTTAAAAAGTCAAAGGTCAAAAACGTGTTTTTTTTTTTTCGAATCCGATCAATAACATATTCTATTATTTTGGTTTACAGGGCAGAGTAAACCATCATAAGACGATCTGTCGCGCACAAGACACAGGTCGGTACCCCTAGGGTAAGGTCATACTTAGGGGCGAAAGACCAAAAAAGGTCTTTTTTTGTCCTGTCAATAACTTAATGATTATTTGTGGACGGACTTTCTAAAATTAATTGGCAGACATGTTAACCATCACGAGACGAGGTGTCGCGCGCCATACCTATGTTGGTCATACTTAGAGGACAAATTTCTAAAAGCGTCTTTTTTGTAACTGGTCAATAACTTTCTAAGTTCAAGATGGGTTTTGATACTACTTGGCAGAAATGTAAGCCACCATGATAATATGTCTTGCTTGCAAAATCAAGGTCTGTACCTGCAGAGTCAAGTCAAATGTAAAAAAGGTCTTTCTTCGTTTCCAGTAAGCTAATCTTAAGAGGTCAAATGTCAAAAGGGTCTTGAGTCCTGTAAATAACTTTCGTATTCCTGCATGCATTTTGAAATCACGTGGCCAAAATGTCAATCATCATCAGATGATGTGTTGTCATGCATAAAACTCGGGTTCGTAGCTCAAAGGTGAGGTCAAAAATGTTGTCCTCACAGCAAACACATTACACTCATTCTGTATCCCATGTCATATGGCCGGGGCATCCGTGTCCTATGGACGCAATTCTGGTTTCTTATTTTCTTCTATTCCATCTTTCCTTCTTTTGATGGTACCTTTCAGGGGAGACGGCTTGAGGTGGACGGCCGTTGCCCACCGGTTGTTGTCAGATATTGTCGGGGGTCGGGGGGTAAGGGGATGCGACCTCACTAAGTACTTGTAATTGGCCGCCCCGACGTGGCGTTAGCTGTTGACTGGGATATAAAACCCCAAGGCATAACATCAACAGTGTTAGCATTCACTGTCTTAACAAATTAATTATCACAGTTTAGATCACATTCGTTCGTACTGTAATTTATAAATTGATATTCTCTTTTCGTGAATGACTGTTGAATTGAAAAGTCGTTAACACACACACACACACGCACGCACGCACGCACGCACGGAAAGAGAGAGATTCATCATGAGACTAATATATAGAAAATACCAGGTGAGTGCATTTAGATATCAAGTTTATCAGGCAAGGCTTTGAGAACGCTTGTAGAATCGCGAGGCTTGCCGAGCGATTCTACATGCGTTCTCGAAGCCAAGCCTGATAAATTTGATATCAAATGATACGAATCTGGTATTCTATTCATCAGTTTATCCCCTTGTATACTCTTAAATTAGCAAATTACGCACACAAGTACTGGTAAACCGCTTAGAGGATCTAAGCCTGCTCAGGCAAAGCGGTGCGAGTCGGTCCGTCCATGCTTACAAACCATATTGGTTTCATTGGGCGACAGGGCTTCAGATGTCATTTCAGCTCAATGTCGGTTAAAAGTCCCACAAAATTGAAAGTAACGTCACCAAAATGACCTATACAGTGTTGACGGGGACGTTACATCTCACATCAAACAAACGAAACTGGTCTGTGGCAGTCCTATATGTTTAAACTATATAATGCGATTTGTTGTCAACAGTATACCGATATCAGACGTGCTGTCACACATGAAGTGATCGTGCAAATAAAACATAGGCGTTCATGTAGTTTACAAGAGCAGTAACCACTTCTATATATGGTTTAAAATGGTGTGGCGAACCTGTCAGAATGTCTTAGTCTGTGTAAGAAAATTTAGATTTTGCAATGTTCTCCAAATAATCAGAGATTTTCCTGGCTGTCGCAGAGGCATAC
>OY757013.1:69622162-69644399 GCA_963580285.1 Lucinisca nassula
ATCGAACCACCATCTTCCTGATCACCAGTCTGACGCACATCTGACTGTGCTACTAAACCAGCAACAACATGTAATTAGTATCTTTACATGTATGTTCAATTAACTTAACCCTTATCTTGCTGAATATTCATTTAAGCCACACCCATTTCTGTCTATCAACCAATCAAATTACTTGATGTAATTTATTGCTACAAATTCATAAACTGAATGCCAAACAGTGTAGATCCTGATCAGATGGCTTCTGAAACGCCATTGAATGGTGATTTCTAAAGTGCCTAGCTGGGGGACAAGATCATCTGTTGGATGCTTGCAGCACCCTTTAGATCTTTGTATAAAAGGATGAGCCTACTGTCTTTCCTCCTTTTCATGAGAGACCTCCATTTTAATTTTCCATGTATTCCAGTCATGCTCCCAGTTTCAAAGCAGTAATTGCCTGTTACAAATCTAGCAGCTCTATTCTGAACTTTTTCAATTTCTCCGTTAAGGACCACTC
Source organism: Lucinisca nassula (assembly GCA_963580285.1). NCBI lineage: Eukaryota > Metazoa > Mollusca > Bivalvia > Lucinida > Lucinidae > Lucinisca > Lucinisca nassula. The sequence goes on from OY757013.1 coordinate 69,622,656, forward strand.
CACTGGGGTCCCAGATACATGTACAACTACCATATTCCAAGATTGGGTGAACAAGATCTTTATATGCTGCCTCTTTTACATCCTGTGGGCGGGCACTGATGAAGATTTCTCCTCAGGAAACCAAGTGTTCTATTTTCCTTAGTACACATGTTGCTAATATGAGTATTCCATTTGAAGTTGTGTGTGATTGTCACACCAAAGTATTTAATGGAGTCCACATTCTCGAGGACCGTTCCCTCTAACTAAGGTGTAAGAAGCCACAATTTTATTAGATCTCTTCCTAGTTATCTGCATAATGTTACATTTAACTGACTGAAATCCCATGCCCATTTTCGGGCCCAACATCCTAATCTATCTACCGTATTCGCCCTAATTACCCCACATGCTCCTATAAGCGCACACCAAAGCTATTTTTGAAAAGGAAATGCATAAGCGCACACTTTACAGTAGCCTCCTCTTGAAGTTCTCACAGTAAACCTGTAAAAACTTGCTGTTATTTCATCAACAGTGAAGACAATGCTTAAGTATCCTATTCTGTCCCATTATATATCAGTATGCATCATCTGGGAAGCTATTGTTTTCGTATCAAGTGTGCACTAATTAGGTAGATTTTTCACCACGATTTTGAAAAACTAAGTGCACGGTGCGGTAATTAGAGCGAATACGGTATGTCATTCAGAAGACTCAGTGAGTCATCTGTATCTCTAATTTCCCGGTAGCAAACACAGTCGTCTGCAAACAGTTTTATTTCTAAGTCAATGTCAGTGGAAATATCATTGATGTACAGTGGACCAAGAACAGTCCCTTGTGGGACTCCAGACAAAACTGGAGCCTACTCTGAAGATTCACCATTAACAACAATGCGCTGTTTTCTGTAGCATAGAAAGGAATCTATCCATTTGAGAGTCTTCCCCACAATTCCGTAGCCAAATAACTTAAGATTTAAGTAGTTCATGATGTGGGGTGTCAAAAGCCTTCTCAAAGTCTAGAATAAATGTGCCCACCTGTCCCACTTTATCCAAGATTTTTGCCCAGTCATTAATAACTGTGCTCAGCTGAGTTTCACAACTATGCCTTTTCCTAAATGCATGTTGTCTGTCTGACAAAAGTTTATGTTTATCCAAGTGGGCCATGATGTTTGAGCAGACTATATGTTCAAGCAATTTACACAGAACACAAGTCAGAGACACAGGGCGATAATTATGGGCAAGAGCCCTACCTCCCTTTTTGAAGAGAGGATAAATGTTCACTAGGAGCCATTCTTTGGGATTTCACCCGTGTCAAGAGACTGTTGGAACAGGTGTGCAAAAACTGGACCTAATGCATTTGCTAGTTCCTTCAGGACTCTAGGATGAAGTTCATCAGGTCCTTAGGCTTTACTGAGGTTTAAGCCTTGAAGTAACTTGATCACTCCTGTAGGTGACACAACAATATTATCCATGAATGGGGCTGATCTTCCAGTCAATGGAACCTCCGGGATTTGCCTTAATATCACCTACCAAGTTATTCACATACAAATCATGGTGATTTTTCATATCAGTCTTGATTTCACATCTCAAGTTTTCAAATTTTGTCCCGAGTTTACCATTTCCTGTGTTTTTTTGCCTTTGCATGAATCTTGTTCATGCTATAGAACCACTGTACACGAAATTTTCAGTAGTCGCGTGTAGGCCCAGTCAAAGAGTGCGGATTTTTTAACATTTTGCTGTTGATCTGGATAGAAAAAAGGTGTGTACTTCCAAATAATTTATTTTTGGAAGGGGCTTTCGCATATTACTGTCACTTACATATCCAATTTTATATTTGCCTAGTGACAGACGTGTAACCCAAGTGATAGCTCATTCAGCGTCTGATTTATCCGGCATGTGATTTTATTTTAAGAAAAAAAAGTTTAAAAAAATCACATGTGTTCCTTTTTGGAAATAATCTGGAATACATTTTCAATTAAGAAGAATTGTACAAATCTGCACTTACAATGTGGACAAGTTCGAAACTATCAGGTTGTACACTTTGCAAGTGATTTGAGGTTTTCGCACTGTACACACTGTAATAAATGTTGCGTGCACTGGCCCAGTGATCGGGATGTCACTGTACGCAATTGTCGAGTTTGGTCAAAAGAGACTATTTCTATTCCGTATTTGCCTTCAAACCAAAATCGCGACAGAATACCCGACAGTATCTGAAATTTTGACTGATATGATTGACTAAGACATAATTAGCTGCTGATATTTTAACATGCTATCCTCTAATTTTTAACTTCCATGATGTAGGGAATTATGATGTATTCACACTTAATAGCACTTGCCTGATGTTTGAACGATTTGGCCAGAATGATTTGGATATGTACATGTAGCTCAGTCGGATGCGCGTCTGAGTGGTGATCTGGAGGTCGCGGGTTCGATACCTGCAGGGGGTGGCAACTTACTTTCATGAAGATTGATCATGAAATCTTTTCTACTGTCCTTCTCTCCCTTCTGCTGATTCAAGAAGGGCAGATGTCAGTTTCTGGCGACAGAATGTGCACTGTACTGGTTAACCGCTTAAGGATAAGCCAGCCCAGGAAAATTGCGGGTAGATAAATTGAGCGGCTAAAAATGACCTTAATAGTCTTGACTGGGCCGTCAAACCCAATACAAACAAACAAATTGAACAATTTCTGATCGCAGTCTTAATTGTAGGTTTTGTCATGCCCTGACTCATATAGTAAAATGGGGTTTAAGGGGGTATATATTATTTTTCTTATTTCTGCTCAAAAACATAGCTTGTGGGTACTCGATAGAATCGGCTCGTTGAGGCGGTTCAATCATGTCCCAGCAATGTATGTTTTGAGCAGAAATAAGAAAAATGGCAGAATTTTTACAGAAAACTTTTCAGTTTTTGGTGGTAAGTGGTAAAATTTTCAATACATTTGTTTAGGCATGTTTTCATAGGTAATAAATGCTTTTGCATATGATCTGATGGAAAGCAATAGCTCAGTGGTTTGTGCACTGACCTATAATGCTAGAGGTCCCAGTTCGATTCACGGCAGCAGTAATAAAATCGCGGTGCCGTCCGAAAATGTGTTTTGCAGGAATGAATCCCACAACGGGCAACGCCCTTCCGAATGAGACAATGACTGGAGGTTCTCTGTGCCCCTTTGCAGGTTGAAGATACCTATGGTAATTATGTGATTACTGTATAGACAAATCCAACGTCTATGTCACACAAGGTCAAACAACATTAGCTTCATTTTTATCTGGTGGACAAAAACATTCCCGTTCCATACGCTACTTTTGAAGGACGAATTGTTTTCTGTAATAACTATTGTTAAATCGTTGTTCTATCAAACTGTTTGACACAAACTATTATGGACATTAAACTGCTTCTTTTTCGCATAAATTTGAATGGAAACTATATATGCTTTAATCTCATTTCCGTTTGTTAAATAAAGCACATCGACTACGTTTTGGTATGATGGTGGATAGTTTTATAACGCTTTTTAGGCAACAAAATATGCGATAAATAGTCAGAAGAGACTGGTTCTTCTACATCATTTAATACTTCAACTAGAAATGTGTCTAGACGACACAGATGCCCCCGCCAAGGGCCCCGCCTCACCCTAAAAATCCATGTTGAAACAAAATTTTCTAAGTGTGTGACCTTGTCATCAGGAACATTTGTGAGAAGTTATATTAAAATTGGTGAAAAAATGTAAGTGCTAGCGCAATGACAAAGTTTTTCTAAAAATAGCCACAGTGACCTTGACCTTAAAAGTCGAACTCGCTCGAGGTATTGTCATAAGGAACATTTGTGTGAAGTTATATTGAAATCAGTGAAGAAATGTAGTCGCTAGAGCGTTGACAAAGCTTTTCTAAAAATAGCCACAGTGACCTTGACCTTGAAAGTCGAAATCGCTCGAGATATTGTCATAAGGAACATTTGTGTGAAGTTATATTGAAATCGGTGAAGAAATGTAAGCGCTAGAGCGATTACAAAGTTTTTCTAAAAATAGCCACAGTGACCTTGACATTGGAACTTGCTAGAGATATTGTCATAAGGAACATTTGTGTGAAGTAATATTGAAATTGGAAAAAATGTAAGCGCTAGAGCAATGACAAAGTTTTTCTAAAAATAGCCACAGTGACCTTGACCTTGAAAGTCAAACTTGTTCGAGGTATTGTCATAAGGAACATTTGTGTGAAGTTATTTTGAAACCAGTGAAGAAATGCAGGCGCTAGAGCGATGACAAAGTTTTTCTAAAAATAGCCACAGTGACATTGACATTGAAAGTCAAAATGGCTCGAGATATTGTCATAAGGAACATTTGTGTGAAGTTATACTGAAATGCCTGAAGAAATGTAAGTGCTAGAGCGATGACAAAGTATTTCTATAATTAGCCACAGTGACATTGACCTTGAAAGTGGAACTCGCTAGAGATATTGTCATAAGGAACATTTGTGTTAAGTTATATTGAAATTGGTGAAGAAATGTAAGCGCTAGAGCGATGACAAAGTTTTTCTAAAAATAGCCACAGTGACCTTGAGGCCATGACCTTGAAAGTTGAAATTGCTCCAGCTATTATTATAAGGAACATTTGTGTGAAGTTATATATTGAAATTGGTGAAGAAATGTAGGTGCTAGAGCGATGACAAAGTTTTTCTAAAAATAGCCAAAGTGACCTTGACCTTGAGGCCATGACCTTGAAAGACAAACTCGCTCGAGATATTGTCATAAGGAACATTTGCGTGAAGTTATATTGAAATCAGGGAAGAAATGAAGGTGCTAGTGCGATGACAAAGTTTTTCTAAGAATAGCCACAGTGACCTTGACCTTGAGGCCATGACCTTGAAAGTGGAAGTCCCTCGAGATATTTTTATAAGGAACATTTGTGTGAAGTTATATTGAAATTGGTGAAGAAATGTAGACACTAGAGCGATGACAAAGTTTTTCTAAAAATAGCCACAGTGACCTTGACCTTGAGGTCATGACCTTGAAAGTCAAACTCACTCGAGATTTTGTCATAAGGAACATTTGTGTGAAGTTATATTGAAATCAGTGAAGAATTATAGACGCTAGAGCTATGTTGTGCGAGGGTATAATTAAAAAATTTTAAGTATGTGACCTTGACCTTTAGCTCATGGGCATGGGTATTGCTGAATAAAATGGACAGGTATCTAACATCATACCAAATATCAACTCAATCCATCGCACGATTTGGAAAATATCAACACTTAAAATATCTAATCAAAAATTTCTAAGTCTGTGACCTTGACCTTGAAGCCATAGGCATGAGTTGGGTATTGCCAATTTTATAAACATTTGGACCTGTATCTATCATCATAGCATGAGCATAGCACACTCGCCCGAGACCAAACATGACCCACTACTTGCATGCAAGATACACAAAAGCTAAGCATAAAAACACAAAGGTTCATCCCTCTACATTGTTTTATTTTCTTGTAATAAACTGATAACTATTTTTCCGAAATCGAGGGGTATAAAAGCCAAGGCCAGAAAAATGGTAATATTTCTTAATTTCTTACAATTTTATGGGTTAAAGTACTTCTTTTTGACCTGATAATATTTAAATTTGATTATTTTTATCATGCATCCATAGAAAATATAATAAACATATCAAAATCATGTCAAATGATCAAATTTCTTATTTGCTAATGATTTCTATTTTCAGAATTACTTTTCTAAAGGAAACGACCAAAATGTACCAAAAAGGAAACAAAGTACCGGTATTGTTTATTGCTAGCTGGAGTTATAGAAATATAAAAATTTATTCTTCTATTTGTTAACATGTATGTGTATATTAACCCTTAGCTTGCTGTTCATGGCAACCCATATCTTTGCAAACAGTGTATATCCAGATCAGATGGCTTCTGAAGAAGCCATCTGATCAGGATCTACACTGTTTGGCATTCAGTTTATGAATTTGTAACAATAAATTACATCAAGTAATTTGATTGGTTGATAGACAGAAATGGGTGTGGCTTAAATGAATATTCAGCAAGAGAAGGGTTAAAATGATTAGAAAAAATGTAATTTTTTTTATTTTTCTTTAATTCCAGCTAGCAGTAAACAAAACTTTCTTCCCTTTTGGTCATACTCTCTACAGACTGACTTGATCATCATGGACTTCGCCAAGGCCTTTGACAAGGTACCTCATAGAAGGCTATTGTACAAATTGGACTACTATGGGATAAGAGGATCCACACATAGTTGGATTAGCTCATGGCTCTCAGGGCGCTCTCAACAAGTTGTACTTGATGGCCAAGCATCTGATCCAGTCCCTGTTTTATCCGGTGTCCCACAAGTTTCGGTCCTTGGACCAGTCCTATTTTTGGTATTCATGAATGATCTCCCTGATAATATCAGGTCATCTGTCTGTTTGTATGATGATGATTGCGTTCTGTATAGGGACATATATTCTTCTTCTGACTGTTCTATTTTACAAGATGACCTGGATCGACTTGCACAATGGGAGGCAGACTGGCAGATGAAGTTCAATGTGGCCAAATGCCATTCAATGAGGGTGTCAGGACACCTTCTGGACAAGCAAATTAAGTTTTATTATACACTTCACCAGCAAATTTTGGAGCAGGTTCATTCTGCCAAATATCTTGGTATCACCATCACTGACAATCTCGATTGGGGTCAACATATCTCCGAGATAACATTTAAAGCAACAAGGACCTTAGGATTCCTTAGACGTAATTTGGTTTTTGCATCTCGGCACACAAAGGATGTAGCATATAAAACATTGGTTTGCCCTCAACTTGAATATGCATCACCCATTTGGCATCCATATGTTAAAACTCAGATTCAGAAGGTGGAGTGGGTGCAGAGGACAGCTGCTCAATGGACCTGCAGACGATGGCGAAATAAAAGTAGCGTCGGTGACATGCTTGATGAGCTAGAGTAGCCATCCCTGGAAACCCGTCATGAGCAGTCCTTGTGAACCTTCTTCTACAAGATACACTCTGGTACAGTATCAATTAACAAGGATACAGCGTGATAGCTCAGTGGTTAGTGCACTTGCCTCTGATGCTAGAGGTCCCGGGTTCGATCCCCGGCAGCGGTGTGAAAATTTCGGTGTCTGAACACGCTCCATTGGCATCATTTGCAGGGATGAATGTCATAAAGTGCACCGTCCTTCGGATCGGGACGTTAACTGGAGGCCCCCTGTGCAGGGAGAACCATCCCCTGTGCAGGTTAAATAACCCTACCGTAATTACATGATTACTGTGTAGGCTTTCATCCTGCAAAACTGGAGTGTATGTAATACACCATCTGTGTCCCCTCCGGGGGTTAAGGCGAAACCGGAAGAAGAAGAACAGTGTCAACCCAAACAAGGGCATCAAAAGCAAATAACTCTCAGTATTGTAGGTACCAGTCCTATAGTGATGCCCTGAAAAACTATTTCTTCCCTAGAACTACATGTATTCCTCAGGGGAATAGTCTTCCCTCTTCTGCGGTGAATGCCAAGACCGCAGAGGAGTTCAAAGCCAGCACAGTATAAGATATGAGACTCAGAGGTATGCGTTTTAGGATACCTCTGTGTTTGGATTGTAAATAATTTTAAGGGCTCATCCAGTGATGTTATTTTTAAGCTAAATTCTAAGTTTAGCCATCCACCTAACTGATGGAATGGCCAAATATGACGGACTCAGTATAAGATAGATAGAATATATACTAAAAACCGTAAAGTACCGCAAGGTAAGTACAAGGTAGGCACGCATACTTTTGGTAGCACAAGGTACTGCAAGAGGCTCAGTGGATTGTTATAAATTGCTTGTAGTGCTTGTATTTAATAGTTTTTTTTTAAGTTACTAATTATGTTTGTTTGATTTGAGGTTAAACATCTCTGTCAACACTGTAAAGGTCATTTTGGAGACATTGCTTCCAATTTTCAGGGGTAAGAACAGTCCAAAAATCTCAATCCTGAAAATCTGCTGTTTGAATCCTGAAGTGACCCTTATGTTATTTTGAAATAAAAAATAAATTGGTTTACCCTTCCAATATCAATGGAGATTATGCATCATGCCAAAGTTCTCAATCCTGAAATCAGGATTAATCCTGAACTTTCTCGACCCTGAATTTTGTGGGACTTTTACCCGACAATGAGATGAAATGACATCTCAAGCCCTGCTGCCCAATGAAACCAATAGGGTTTATAAGCATGGGCAGGCCGACGCGCACCGCTTTGCCTGGGCAGGCTTAGATCATCTAAGCGGTTTACCAGTACTTGTGTGCAAGTCGGTTTCAGTTCTGCGCGGAAGCATCATGCAGCCCATTTATTTCTTAAAGCCCCAATGGACGGGGGCCATTTTAAGTTACTAAATATCTTGAGATTTGACAAAAGTATGCCTACCTAACCTGCTTACTTTTGCCTAACTTGTGCTGCCTTGCGATACTTTGCCCTATTTAGTACGACAAGGTCCTTTTTGGTCGTTTTCTTTAATTAAGTCAATCTAAAAATAGAAACAATTAGAAAATTGATAATTTCAGGTTGTCTCATATGTTTGAAATAATGTAGAGATATAAACCTTCGTGCAGTTATCAAATATATCAGAGTTCTCACTAGGATTTTGAAAACAGGAGTTTAAGAATCCATCCATGGAAAAAGTTGGATTCAAATCTGAAAAGTTGGAGTCAAATTTTGAAAAGTTGGAGTTTGACCCTAAAAACGTGTGTCAATTATGGCTAAATGTGTACGGCTGTAGAGTGCGACTCCAAAAGACTTTGGGGCTTGAACCCTTATTCTGCTTAATATGACAAACCCTTTTCTTGCAGTGGAGATACAGATCAGATGGCTTCCATCTAATCAGGATTTACACTGTCACTCAGATTGTGAATTTGAATGGATAAATTACATTAGGCTTTGAAAGTCATGAGTGGAGTGGGTAAATTAATTTATTATCAGGATATGGGTTTAAATTGAGTGTGAGCAGTTAACAGTCGTACAGGCTCTGATCAGGCTGCACCAACAGGACAAGTCTGTTCAGGCCATGCACTGCATCCTAGTACATAAAATGGCATATGAAACTTTTGGATTCTTTGATATGTTTCACGACCATGTCCTGGAAATTTTGATTTTTGACCCCCGCGGGCCCTACCCCCCTGGGCCTCCCCTCAGGGCGTGATCAAAATTCCGAAAGTGTCATGCACTCCCCAGACCAAAGATCTGTCAGTTCCCAAAGTTTCAGGTTTCTATCTATCACCGTCCAGGAGTTATCCGGTAAGACGGACGGACGGACGACGAAGACCGTTACAATAGCCCCACGTGGGGACAGAAAAAAAAACCAACAGTGCAGGCCCAGATCAGATGCAACAGGTGTCTGTTCCGGACCTGCACTCTTAGCAGGCAGTTCAACACTTGATAATTAATTTCTTTCATTCAAATAGTGATAATGCGACAAACTAGAGTCATAATTTTCTTAAATCGTAATAAAAACGATTTATACACTAGATTATCGCATCCTTTAATTATGCCTCCGACATTTTTTTCAACAATCAAATTACCGATAATCCAACTGTGTATACAAGTATCCGGAAACAAAAAGTCAATTAATGTTAATCAGCCACGAGATTGCTGCATCTCGCTAACTGCAAGACTGACCTGCCAATCTTCTAGCCGTGACGCTCTGATTGGCCGAGAGAGTAATACAGACGACTGTCCTCGGCAGGTAATGCTTGAACAAGCCTGGCGGCGACGATTAACGGTAAACTTTTGATCCGAAAGCGGTAGCTAAATTTGGAGATCAATTGGACACCCGCTGTCATCTTCTGATGTGATTGAGGTCATTTTTACACGGGATTACGGACGCGTCAGGCGAAAAAAAATTGGCGTAATTAAGAATCCACGACAGGAAATTTTACGCGTACAAAAGCAAAAACAGGCGTAAAAATACGCCGGATTCGGCGTTTCCGAGAACTCTGTATATTATTTATACATATGAATTTTGATACCCAACTGACTACAATATTTGTTTGTTTGATTTGAGGTTTAACGTCCCCATCAACAATCTTAAGGTAATATTGAATTTTGATACCCAACTAACTACTTTGATTTGAGGTTTAACGCCCCCTTCAACACTGTAAAGGTAATATATATCTAAATATACAAGAGACGAAATATAAAATCTTCGGATCTATCTACTGATACTGCATCAGTCACATCTGACCATTACCACAGATGTACATTACATACACTCCAGGGTTGCAGGATGAAAGCCTACACAGAAATCATGTAATTACGGCAGGGATCTTTAACCTGCACAGGGGGCCTCCAGTTAACGTCCCAATCTGAAGGATGGTGCACTTTATGACACTCATCTCTGCAAATGATGCCAATTGAGCGTGTTCGGGCACCAGAATTTTATCACCGCTGCCAAGGATCAAACCCGGGACCTCTGGCATCAGAGGCAAGTGCACTAACCACAGAGCTATCACGCACCGGATTATCATTTTTGGCTCGGCCCGGCCTTGGCTTTTATTGGACCTATGTTTCTCTAGTCTCTCAAGAAAAGAGCAGGCTCATTCATTTATATAAAGATCTAAAGGGTGCACTTTACCGGGCAAATATGACAGTGTTCCCCTAGCTAGAGACATGGAGCGTGATAGCTCAGTGGTTAGTGCACTTGCCTCTGATGCTAGAGGTCCCGGGTTCGATCCCCGGCAGCGGCGATAAAATTTCGGTGTCCGAACACGCTCCATTGGCATCATTTGCAGGGATGTTATCATGGTCAGAATTGACCGAAAACAGTATCGGGAGAAAGAAAGAAAGATGAATGTCATTAAGTGCGCCATCCTTCGGATCGGGACGTTAACTGGAGGCCCCCTGTGCAGGGAGAACCATCCCCTGTGCAGGTTAAAGAACCCTACCATAATTACATGATTACTGTGTAGGCTTTCATCCTGCAAAACTGGAGTGTATGTAATATATCCTCTGGGTATGTAAATTCACGCTCATGTATATTCGCGCTCCAGATATTTTCGTCGTTTATCGCAGCGCCCTCAAGCGTTCGTGACGTCAATGCTGTATTTTTGGAATCGGGAAACCCAAAAGCACCTCTCGTCGAAAAAATGTGGAAAGTCAAGGATCTACCGGTAAGTTATCGCTAAAACTTTATTGATCATTCATTTTTAGCTTGTTTTCTTTATAACCAAATTTACAAGGTTTAATTTTGTCTATAAAATGAAATTAAAGTTTTGACAGATCTGACCCACTTTACCGTCTGCGTCCTGCATCTAAGGACGCTTGAATCATGTGACTGTCATGTGGTTGTTGTCCATACTAAAAGAAGTATGGGACGCCAAATGGGACATAGTTCTTATGTAATTTTGTGGTGAGACAATTTATCAACACTATGATCTATTTCTCTCAACATTTTAGCATAATAAAAAAAATCACAAGCTCATTGAATTGCATTGCCATGATGTTTACTTTCTAAAATATCATTCTCCACTGTTTTGGGACTATTTTAGGAACTATTTTTTTTAATTGGAGAATGTTTTTAACCGTTACCAATGACCTATATATACATGTATATATATAGATATATATGTATATATAGGTCACTACCATTATGCATTTATTCTGATAAGTTTGTTATATATTTGAATATTTTTTTTATTTCAGAACATGTGTACAAGTCCAATACAGACTTCCAGAACTGGTGTGACCTACAGATCATACTCCCCATCAGCAGTTACCAATGCATATTTTGCTGTTACTGAGAGTGGTGAGACTATCAAAGGGGCTGCCAGAAAGTTTGGAATTCCAGAAGCTACTCTTCGTGACAGAGTGAGAGGTAGAATCAGCGTCGATGTCACTAAATCTGGCAAGGAACCGCTGTTTACCATTGAAGAGGAGAGGGCCTTAGTTGAACACCTGAAAGTAATGTCCTCCTATGGATACGGATACAGCAGGTCAGAGGTAGTAGATATAGGAAGCACCTATGCTGTCAGTCTGGGTAAGAGAGATGAAGACCACCCCCTTTCACTCATGTGGTTTAACAACTTGATGAAGCGCTGGCCAGAACTCAAGGTAAAGAAACCTAGGGGTCTTGAGCTCCAGAGAGCTAAAGCAACAACTGAGGGAGCCGTTAACTCTTATTTTAACGAACTGTCTAAGATACTTACCAAATACGATCTGCTTAATTCGCCTGAGAGTATTTATAATATAGATGAGAAAGGTCTAAAGCAAAATCATTCACCCCCGTATGTTGTTGCAGCTGATGGTAATGCTCCGCCTGCTATCACTTCAGGGAAAGGTAGTACGGTTACCGTTATCGGGTGTGGAAATGCTTTGGGACAGCAAATTCCACCATATTTTGTGTTCCCTGGGAAGAGAATGCGTCCAGAACTTCTTAAAGGTTGTACCCCTGGTTCCAATGGAACTGTAAGTGACTCTGGATGGTCGAATTCTGCCATATTTATGGATTATTTGTCTAGCCACTTTCTGAAGTTTGCCCAGGGAAGGAATGGAGATAAACCCTTGCTTGTGCTATATGATGGACACAAATCTCACATATCCCTGCCTTTAATTGATTGGGCCAAACAACATAATATTCAGCTTTTTATCCTTCCAGCCCATACCTCCCATGTGCTCCAACCCCTAGACATAGGTTGCTTTGGACCCTTTGAACGCATATATAATGCTGAGTGCCATAAATACATGCGTGCTAATTCCTGTACTGGTATTGACAGATATTCAATATGTGAACTGGCATGCAGAACATATTCAAAGGCTTTGTCTCCAGAGAATCTGCAGAGTTCCTTCAGAAAATCTGGGATTTACCCACTTGACCCATCAGTGGTTGACAAATCAATATTTATCCCCGCCGAGGTATTAAAAGAAAAAGAAGTGGTATGTGACAAGAAAGACAGCCAGCCAGTTGATTCAGATAGGAAAGAAGTATGTGATACAGTGAAAGCACGCGAGGATAGTTCACATGACAAGACCCCGGGTGAACATATTACTTCAGTGGAGTTTTTCAAAACGCGAGAAGATGAGATAGGAAAGAGAGAGAAGCCTGCAGAGAAGAGGAGGTGCCTGAGTAAAGTTGTATCTGGGAAAGCCATCACAGAGAATGACACTATGCAGAAAATAAAGGAACACCAGCAGACAGTAGGCAGTGCAAAGAAGTCTAGTGTTGTAGAGAAAAAGTCTGCACTGAAGGAGTCGGGGAAAAAAATTGAGAAGTCGGGGAAGAAATCTGGACAGGCCACTGTTGCCCTGTCTCCACAGCCTTGCACATCAGGAATAAGAAAGGAAATCCAAAGAAAACGTAACCTTTCTCCCTCAGATTATTCAACTGACAGTGACACTGGTGAGGAAGAAAAGTGCTGTCAGTGTAATCGTTTCCAACCAGTGGAATTGGCCAAATCTACAACTGTGTATTTCACAAAATGGGGTCAGTGTATGTTTCAGGGCTGTAATCACTGGGTCCACCTGAAGTTTTGTTGCGATGTAGGCCGCCTCAGTAGCAAGGACACCTTCTATTGCCCATGTCATGGTGTCCCTTGCGTCCCAAATGAAGAGTAGTAGAGCTACAACTGCAATTTGTAAATAGTGTAAATAATACCTTTTGCTGTTATTCAGGTACGTTTTATGGTTAACAGTTTAATGCATTGTGATTTATTTATTCTGTGGAGTTACCTAATGAAACTTTCACCAATATCAGCCCTGGAAACGTTTCTAATAATGTGTGATATTCATGGTTACTTTTGTGTGTTTGGCTTCCCATACTTTAATGGGTTTACGTAGAGCGCGAAAATTGATGACGTCATACGCAAGCAGTCATTGTTATGGCTGCTTCCACCGGAGCTGTCTGTGAGGTTTCCAGTAGATTTTAAAAGTTGGGATTCTGTGTCCTGCCGGGAAACTAAGCGATTAAGGTAAGCCAAACACAAACTATTCTTTTATTCCTCTCTTATTTATTAAAAATTCACGGATAGCCTTATCGGCGCGAATATCCATAACACTAGGATACACCTGCCTAGAATGTCCGAGAGGGCGTATGGCAGTATATATAAAAAAGAAAAAAAAAAAAGAGACTGTAGAAATCACCATTCATTGGTGTTTCAGAAACTTACTGGGCAATATCCCGGTTTAGGTCCAGATGGACTTAAAGTTTCAGGACATAGATCAGGGTTACTTAGACGCTTTATTCCGATTTATTCCGTAAATATTTATATTTCATATGAGTGCGAAAACAATTCTGGCCAATAAGAATAAACCACTAAAAACAAACTTTGTTTGAATCACTACCCCATTTAAAGCTGACTATGTCCGCATATTATGCACTGGTGAATGCCACTAGCCTATTTTCAGTTTTCGTCGCTATATATACTACCGGTTTAGGTCCAAAATTAGAAAAAAGTGTTAAAACCATAAGAAATTTAAGAATCATACCTACCCCAAAATATGCCAAGCCCCATTTTCTTTGGAATGTATCCCCCAAAGAAACCCTTTTCCCGGGAAAACTTCCCTTGCAAGGCATTAAATATTGTAAGAAAGATTTATGTGTCTATATATATATACTACCGGTTTAGGTCCAAAAACACAAATAAGAACTATTGAAATGCAATACTTCAATTGCACGGCACGAAAGAGTCTCTGAAACATTTTTGCTCTGCTGTATATATACTCCCGGTTTAAGTCCAAATACACTGGAGATGAACAGTTTCAATATACTGTATTGGACCTAAACCGGTAGTATAATATAGAGCAGGAAAGCGTATCAAGAATCTTTTCATGCCTTGCAAGGGAAGTATTCCCGGGAAAAGGGTTTCTTTGGGGGATAAATTCCAAAGAAAATGGGGCTTGGCATATTTTGGGGTAGGTATGATTCTTAAAATGCTTATGTTTTTAATACTTATCTAATTCTGGACCTAAACCGGTAGTATATATAGCGACGAAATATTTCCTCAGAAGACGTTTTATTGCAAAAATGTGTTAATGATGGTGAATAATACAAAGGTATGTGTTTATCTTTGTCCGTTTTTCACTTCTATGTATATGTTGATAAAACTGGTATTAAAATCGCTCACCGTATACAGTCATCCGTGCATTAAAATAATATACGCGGATCTAGCTCAACATAAAAATGGGCTAAGCGGATGAAGATAAGTATACCAGCGGAATAAAATAGTTTTAAATTAGTTTGCGATTTATTCCGTAAAAACGTCATTTTGAATTGCATCCGATTCTTTACGGAACAAAACGCAACCATGAAACAGAGCAAGGTCATATTTTGATCTAAAACAGAACCCGTCTATGCTAAGAATGCAGTAATCCGTGCGTCAAACTTTTTAATGCGAATCTAGCCGAACATGCCAAAAATGAGCCGAGTGGGTGTAGGTTACAACAACAAACAAACGGAATGTTTCAATTGGTTTTGCAGTTTATTCCGTTAAATTTCTTATTTTAAACTGAAGCATATCTTATCACTTACGGAATAAATCGCAAGTTGGAAAACGTGCAAAAATGACGCATTTTTCATATTTGCAAGCGTCCAAAGAACCCCGATCAATGTCGCAAAAGTTTAAGTCCAAATGGACCTAAACCGGGATATAGCCACTTACTGCAAGAACCGACAATTATAAAGAATCGTTCTTCCCCCATACCATTATTAGAGATTTCCAATCAGGGCCTGGTGTTAATAAAAGGATACTGTCCATCGACATTTTCTGGCTTGTAGTTTTAATGTATGGAAACCGTAGATTTCTCAAGCAGAATGACACAAACTCTGGAAAAATATGACTCTTCCTCAAGTGACTTGTGTATTTAGGTTGCAGACGTCATCAAAATTTGCGTATAATGTATCGAAATGCCGAAAGCGATCGGTGCAGCCAGTGACGGGTGCGTTAACTAACCGGAATGAATAGAATATAGAATAGAATATTTTGTATTTTCAATCATGGACCCTTTCGGGCAGAAAAATACATATGATTGTGGGTAACTAACAGAATCAGAATCAGAATCAGAATTGTTACTGGTGACACGTCAAATGACATTCATACACCAGGACCTGTGATATGGGAAGTTAGTCCCTAGCTCTAACCAAAGATGTAAACTTAGCTACACAATCCTCAGCACCTTCAGCCGTCAAAATAATAGAATCGGGAAGGGCATTCCAATCTCTTATGGTTTGGGGGAAAAACGATTCTTTATAAATATCCGTTCTTGCAGTAAGGGTCTGAAACGTCATTGAATGGTGTTTTCTACAATGCCTAGCTGGGGGAACAAGGTCATCTGTTGGAATGCTGGCAGCACCCTTTAGACCTTTGTATAAGAGTATGAGCCTACTGTCTCTTCTCCTTTTCTTTAGAGACTCCCATCTTAATTTTCCTAGAATTCCAGTCATGCTCCCAGTTTCAAAGCAATAATTTCCAGTTACAAATCTAGCAGCTCTATTCTGAACTTTTTCAATTTCTTCATTTAGGACCACTCCGCTTGGGTCCCAGATGCAACTACCATATTCCAAGATTGGGCGAACAAGTCCCCTGTATGCTGTTTCTTTCACATCATGAGGACACTGATGAAGATTTCGCCTCAGGAAACCAAGTGTTCTATTCGCCTTTGTACACATATTGCTAATGTGTGTATTCCATCTCAAATCGTGAGTGATTGTCACACCAAGGTATTTAATGGAATTCACATTTTCGAGGACCGTTCCCTCTAAGGTGTAAGAAGCCTCAACTTTATTAGATCTCTTCCTTGTTATCTGCATAATATTGCATTTAACTGGCTGGAATCTCATGCCCCATTTTCTGGCCCAACATCCTAATCTATCAATGTCAGCCTGAAGTTTCAGTGAGGCATCTGTATCTCTAATTTCCCGGTAACAAACACAGTCATCTGCGAACAGTCTTATTTCTGAGTCAATATCAGTGGAAATATCATTGATGTACAGGGAGAACAATAGAGGACCAAGAACGGTCCCTTGTGGGACTCCAGACAAAACTGGCGCCCATACTGAAGATTCACCATTAACAACAACACGCTGTTTTCTGTAGCAAAGGAAGGAATCTATCCATTTAAGAGTCTTCCCACCAATTCCATAACCAAATAATTTGGATTTAAGTAGATCATGAGGAGGGGTGTCAAAAGCCTTCTCAAAGTCCAGAATAAATGTGTCCACCTGCCCCCCTTTGTCCAGGATTTTTGCCCAATCATTAATAACAGTGCTCAACTGAGTTTCGCAACTATGCCTTTTCCTAAATGCATGTTGTCTGTCTGACAAAAGTTTATGTTCATCCAAGTGGGCCATGATGTTTGAGCAGACTATGTGTTCAAGCAATTTACATAGAACACAGGTCAGTGACACCGGGCGGTAATTACGAGCAAGAGCCCTGTCCCCTTTTTTGAAAAGTGGACAGATGTTCGCTAGGAGCCATTCTTTGGGAATTTCACCCGTATCGAGAGATTGTTGGAAAAGATGAGCAAAAACTGGACCTAACTCGTTTGCTAGTTCCTTCAGGACTCTAGGATGAAGCTCATCAGGCCCTAAAGCTTTAGAAGGGTTCAAGCCTTTAAGTAATTTGATCACTCCCGCAGAGGATACAACAATATTTTCCATGAAAGGGGCCGATCTTCCAGTCAATGGAACCTCGTTGAACTCAGTTTTATTAAATGCATCATTGAATTGACCAACCAATTCCTCTGCCCTTTCAGAGTCCGATTCAGCGACCCCGTTCCCTCAACAACAACTATCTATCTATCTATCTTCTCATACTGAGTTGTCATATCTGGCCATTACCTCAGTTAGGTGGGTGGCTAAATTTAGAATATAGCATAAAAAAATCATCACTGGACGAGCCCTTAAAACTATTTACAATCCGATCACAGATGTATCCTAAAAGGCATACCTCTGAGTCTCAGTCTTATACTGTACTGGCTTTGAACTTCTCTGCGGTCTTGGCATTCACCACAGAAGATGGAAGACTATTCCACTGAGGAATAGTTCTAGGGAAAAATAGTTTTTCAGGGCATCACTATAGGACTGGTACCTACGATACTGTGAGTTATTTGCTCTTGATGCCCTTTTTCGGGTTGACACCAGTGACCCCATCCAGATTTACCATCCTCTGTGGTAAATGCCAAAACTGCAGAGGAGTTCAAAGCCCGCATGGTGTAGATTGGGATCCAGAGGTGTGCTTTTTAGTACACCTCTGAAAGCAGATTGTAAATAGTTTTAAGAACTAATCCAGTGGGTGGGTTTTTTTTTTTCTTGCTAAATTCTAAATTTAGCGCACCACCCAACTGAGGTAATGTAATGGCCAAGTTTGACCGACTCAGTATATGAAGATAGATAGATAGACACTGTTACAGGGGTCAAGTACCTATCCTTGTTAATCGATACTGTACCAGAATGTATCTTGTAGAAAAAGGTTAAGGAGGACTGCTCACGACCGGTCTCCAGGGATGGCCACTCTAGCTCACCAAGCATGTCACCGACGCTACTTCTATTTCGCCATCGTCTGCAGGTCCATCGAGCAGCTATCCTCCGTACCTTTTTCCACCTGCTGGAACTGAGTTTTAACATAGGGATGCCAAATGGATGATGCATATTCAAGTTGAGGGCGAACCAATGTTTTATATGCAACATCCTTTGTCTGCCGAGGTGCAAAAGCCAATTACGTCTAAGGAATCCTAATGTCCTCGTTGCTTTAGATGTTATTTCCGAGATATATTGACACCAATCGAGATCGTCAGTGATGGTGATACCAAGATATTTGGCGGAATGAACCTGCTCCAAAGTTTGCTGGTGAAGTGTATAATCATATTTAATTTGCTTGTCATGAAGGTGTCGTGACACCCTCATTGAATGGCATTTGGCTACATTGAACTTCATCTGCCAATCTGCTTCCCATTGTGCAAGTCAATCCAGGTCATCTTGTAAAATACGACAGTCGGGAGGAGAATATATGTCCCTATACAGGACACAATCATCAGCAAACAAACGGACAGATGACCTGATATTGTCAGGGAGATCACTGATGAATACCAAAAAGAGGACCGGTCCAAGGACCGAACGTTGTGGGACACCGGATAGAACAGGGACTGGATCAGACGCTTGGCAATCAAATACAACTTGAGAGCGGCCTGAGAGCCATGAGCTAATCCATCTATGTGTGGATCCTCTTATCCCATAGTAGTCCAATTTGTAAAATAGCCTTCTGTGAGGTACCTTGTCAAAGGCCTTGGCGAAATCCATGATGATCAAGTCAGTCTGTTTGTGGCCACGGTTTATGGCCCCATCCAGATTGCTCACAATGTCATAGAAGAATTGGACTAGTTGAATTTCCTAAGATTTTTAACTTCGGAAACCATGTTGACAGTCAGCAAGAATGCTCTCAAAGGCTAAATGCTTGTTAATGCTGCTAACTACTATATGCTCCAGGGTTTTGCAACAGATGCATGTTAGCGACACAGGTCTATAACTTGCTGCATCTTATTTTCCCCCTTTGTATAGACCGGGGTAACATTTGCTTGTCGAGACTCATCTGGTACAGTGCCCTGAGCAAGTGCTTCATTGAAAATAAAGGCCAGCACAGGAGCAATTTCAGCACTACATTCCTTTAGCACCCTGGCATTCCGGCCATCTGGCCCAGAGGCCTTATGTATTTTGAGCTTACCCAACAGTTTAGCGACCCCCTTGGGGTCAACTGTTATGTCCCCCATAGCAGGGAACGGACTATTACCTTTGGATGGTAGCTCACCGTCAGTTTCTCGCGTAAATGCAGATTGAAACTGTTTGTTGCATATGTTAGCCTTATCGCGCGAGTCCGTTTTCAGAATTCCGTTTTCCCTTAGCGAAGTGATCCCAAATGCATCCTTTTTAGGGACTTTACAAATGACCAAAACTTTTTATCCTTACCACTCTTCGGGGGGCTATCGGGATCTATGTTATCATCTTCAAAGGAGAATATGCTGGAAACAACAACAACAATAAAAAAAATCATGTAGGCAAAACAATTACAATTGTTATTCTGATACTGTAGGAATACTAGTGTGTCTCTAGAAATTTATGTTATTGATTTGTAATGCATTCTTCTGTCCATACAACGGGTAAGATAACGACACAAATAGCCTAGGACGTCCATATTTTCTTGTAGCAATATCCATTTAGCTTTATCTTCATCCTTAAGCAAAATAAAATTTTGATTGTTGCTGGAAATATTTGTATAAAGAGCTACCCTTTCCGCCTTATATAATGTACATTGTGTTAAAAGGTGAAATTCGTTTTCAACTTGATTAAGATGGCAAAATTTACATACTCTTTCTTCTCTGAGTATATTTTTTGTTTTATTATATCTGTCTGCTTCAATCCTAAGATTATGAGCACTAATCCTTAACTGGAATATAAATCGTCTATGATGAAAATTTGTTAGAGACAGGTAGTGTTCGACAGAGAATGTTTTCTTTATGCTAAAATATGTATCGAGTTTTCCTGAAGCATGTTTATCACGTGTTTCGTTCCAAAATAATTTACATCGTTTAATTAATTTGCCTTTTACAATATTCACGAACTGATTTAATGTAAGGTTAGAACAAGAAGAAGTATTGAGTCCTAACAGTTGAAGAATATAAACTGCGGACGTATGCCATGATTGAAGACCTTGATTGTGAAGGTATTTTGATGATAAATAAGAGTCTTTCAGTAAACCATCTGAAATGTTTTCCAACCTATAAAGATATTTTATCACTGATATAATGACTGTAAAGTACAGTGATAATCTACCGGTTTCGGATACTACAGCTAGATTTGATGAGTATTTATTTACTCCTAAAATATATTTTAAAACGTTTATTTGAGATTTGTCAGTCATATTATTTTTGTAAATATTCATGAAAGGAAGTGAGGATAGGTCTCTCTTTCTGCAGGCTGCTGTGTTAGTTTTGAAAATTCCCAAAATTTCAGATCCGTATAATATGATCGGCTTTATCAGTTGATCATAAAGTAGAAGTAAAACAAAGATCAGGAATCGATACAAGTAACTTACTCCACCCATCAAAGACACCAAAGGGAAAGAAACACAAACATTAAGCGACCAGACTATAATGGAAACCTAAACAAAGGAAGGCTATAAGGACAGTTACTTTCCCACAAAATGGCCATATGGCCATCCAATATAAAAAGACACAAGTGATACACACAGTAAGTAACAAACAACACCATAAATAAACCGCCACAGAAGAACCGCCTTAGAACGGTCAGTGGAAAGATTTCCACTGGGGGGGGGGGGGGGGGGCTTAAATCAATTTTACGTGGCCACAATCCTCGCCCTTACTTCCGTCGCGATTTAGACAAATAATTTGTTCAGTCCGCATGAAGGCCTCCTAACTGATCAGTGCAACATCTCCGTGAACACAAAAAATCAAAGAACCACAGAGGTGAGACAACGGTGAGGACTCGACAGCAAGAAACCACTGAAATGCTGGAGCAAAAGAAAACCAACAGTTAGACTCCGATGGGCCCGACCAGAGACAGAGACAGAGATGCAAACTAGTCCGAGCAAACTCATTTTTTATTTTTATTTGCCTTCACTGCAGCTGGTGGTGTGCCGTGTGGCGGCCGTAAAACGTCTCCCCGTACATCAACCATAGTGCAGTTTATATTTTACTTTTGGTCCTTTGAGATCAGCGTGAATATTCTGAGAAATCGGAAATAAATTATTGGTTTAGACTCATATTCTAGACAGGTTTTTAATTATTTGGACCCCATTTTGATTTATATCAGTCTT